>JBCNJP010004729.1:0-34073 GCA_039602395.1 Deinandra increscens subsp. villosa | reverse complement strand
TACTGGCCTTAGATAGATCGATTACATAGATCGATTATGGCCTTACATAGATCGATTGTGAGATTTAAGGAGCATAAAACTTTGAGTAATCATATCTAAGCATATTTATAGTTTTTCATGAGAGTGACAATAAACCACAAATGGGCATTTTATTTGCTTTATTGTACTACCCTTTATACGAATAATATAAAGCATCTAGAGGACATGCTATAATGTCAAAACATGTAATTCTCAAAGTTATAACATACTGTTATATAAAACATGTGTATACTCTTTTGTGAGATTGTGATAGCTAGTAAAACATAACTTGTCTTTTAATCATTTTATCTGGTGCTATATAATTGAGAGCACATTAAGAATGAGGTGCACAATAAATTCTTGTGCAATACATGATATTATAACACATCTTTCTATAAACTTGAGTTATAGTAAAATTATATTATTTGAGATGCTCAAATCTTATCACTTTGACTATTACATAACTTTCACCAAAATAACAAAAGGTTATGGAATCATGAAGTAATAACAAGTGGCTTATAATATGCAAGTAATAATATACCATAACTTTGGTCTAGTTATTATATTCATTACTATCTATGATATCATTTAGAATAACATCATGAGGATGTTGTTTTTAATCTGAACATAATGATAATCTCTCCATTGTTATCGTATCCTCGACCACAACCAAGACTTTTTTACTCTAGTCATTAAATGAGAAGACAATAATCATGGCTTCCACTTTGGTCATTATATGTTGCCACATGCCCACATTCGCTTATGGGAATGGGGTTCTACCAACGAGATGAGTCTCGTGGTTTTCTACTAAGAGCTCATTATTTCCAACATATCCTCATCAATAATGTTTTCACAACATATAACCAATTGTGGGGTGATTCTAAACATCACCGAGTTATATCCACGCATAGACTTGTAATAATGAATCCACTCATAACGAGTTTTGGTAGTATTACCGTTCTCTAGTGGTCATGCCTCTTTATCAATTTGGTCCATATGAAAAGTGTAGACAATAGTGAGGTATTCAATTTTCAAAGCCTTTACATTTCCAAGCTTATTGACATTTAAATGTATATATTTTTTCTTTTTACTCAATGCCTTCATATAAAACATGCAATGTAATATCCTCAAAACATGACATTGTAATAGCTATAAATTTATAATAAAATCACTAGTTCTCATATAAACAATACGATTTATACCCAGTAAATTAAAAGTGGGTAATTTATAGCAAAGGGGGACATTTCAATAGTAATGAATAATAACAAATATTGTTAAACACCTTAAAAAAACATATACGTAAACATATGAAATAAGATAGATATTTACATATAAACAATTTCTATCTATAAAATTATAACCAAAATTAATGTTTATGTTAAACTAAATCATCTTGTATTACTAAACATATATAGGTATGGAGTTACATAAAGTCATTTACTAGTAAAACACTAATCAATTTACCATAAAGTCTAACATGCTAAAACATACAATTTGAAATTAACTATATGACTTTAAATCACTATTAACTTTGTAAGTTTCTTTATAATAAAATATTTATAAAACATAAGCTCTTATAAATTAATGATGGTGAATATCAAACATCAAAAACACCATTAAATAATTTAATGAAGAAATATAAATGGTTTTCCTCATTTTTGCCTACCAATTATGAATATAACATTCATATTAGATGCAATTAAATGGCTATCAAAACGATTATCAAGAAATGAATTATTATATTAGTTAATTTAAAATTGCTAGTATGTATATAACACATTCATTTGTTTTTTTTTATAAGAATCACATCATAACAATCAAATGATCATAAAGAACATCACTTTCATACTTCTTTTCTTTCAATAATATGACGAACATGTTTTTTTTTCTTTTTTTTAATATAAACCATGAATATATTTTACAAATAAAGTATAATAATGATTTATACTAAACCAATTCATATTAACTTGATAAAAATCTATAATTGTATTGAACCACTACATATAAATCTCTATTTAACCCAACATTGTATGAATTACATCAGGGATTATTTAAGAGATTAAAGATAGGAGAAAAAATAAGTTAACTAGCCAATGTTTTCCTACCTTACGATGATCATACTTCAAAAGCAACTCGTGCTGATAACGTGTTGAATACAAATAATATTAAAACATATGAACATGGAGAAGATATATATTAGAGAAGGGAAGTATATATTCATATATTTTTCATCTATCAAATACAACAACCCACTATATACAGGGCATAAGATATGAATGCTACATGATGATACAAATGAGTTAGGAACATGGATAGTCATAATAACTATTCATAATAATAAATATTCATAATACTACTTTAATAGGTTTTATATTTTGTAATACTTAAATTGGTTTTATATTTTGTAATACAAGAGATCGAGAGATAAAAAGACGAACTTGTACCAAAAGAGGCGTTTAGTAATGACAATAAGTTTAAGTTTAAAACGACAGATCATATTATCATAATACTTTTGGTTTAATTAGCCACAACAACCTATAATAAAGTTATTAGATTAATTAGTAGCACAACCCACAAAAAATTTAGTCTCTGAACTATATAAAACAGCAAGAATCTCACCAAACTCTTCAAGGTATTATGGGATATGCTTAAGAAATGGCCACATTCGGATTTGGTCTAGCTTTAATCCATTCTTTCATCGAAACCATGAATTGCAAGCCATGAGTTATAAAATTTAAAAAGAATCGGTTTATAATCCACCAAAGATTGACTTAAAAAAATCGGTCTATGATCAAAGATAGATTTTTCCAAAGCAAGAACCTCCACATAATGAATACGATTAAGGAAATAGGGAGAACTAAAAAACGATAGAGTTTACTAGCATTCCTACACTTCACATCAACCCGAGTGAAATGAAAACCATCCATAGGAATGTCTATTAAAGCCCCTTTATCAATAAACGAGTTAAAATTGCTTCAATTGGAAGGAGAAAACGTGAAACCAATCCTCTCCAATTCAAATGTAACCGAATTGAAGTCTCAAAAAAATATAAACGTACCCGGATGAATATTCATGAAGGAAAGAAGAGAGTTCCAAAGAGAAACCTTTAGTTGATCATTTCAAGGGACATAAATATTAATTCTGTAACATAGAAGAGAAAAACCAACCCATTCACCTTTAACTATCAACGCATTGTCCAACAAAACCACTGATTGTTTGACGAAAATCAAAGGATTCCAAATCGATATTAACTACCTGAATTTCCAATGGAAGGAAGAAAAGCAAAATCAAAATGAAAGTTACCCCATAAAGAATTGATTTGAAACAACTCCAACGTAATCATTCTCGATTCTTGAATACCCAAAACATTTACATCATGCTTTACCAACAAAGAACTAACTTTTTTTTTTCTTTTTGATTCCATCCCGCTCCCACAAATATTTATGGACTTATTATTCAATTCATTTATCAACCCCTTTTTTACTCATCTGGTAGACATGTGTTTCAAATTCTCCAATATATCATTCCATCTATATGTAAACCCATAATTTTCCTCATTTTTGAACTTTGAAGATGAATCTTTTTTTAAGAAAAAAAGCAAAGCTACTTATCATAGACTAAAACTCAATCTTTTTGTTGATCTTAATATTCTCTCATATTTTGATTATTTTATCACATTGAAGCCATTGATCATTAATTGCAACATAAACACAATGCATCATGTCCCCTAACAGTTGTATTCCAACTATTCTATTTCCTTCACGTGTAACCTTGTTCTTTTCTATAGACGCGCGATATGCATATAATAAAAGAAACCCCATTTAAAAACAATATTAATAATTATTAATATAAAAACAAATTAAATAAAACCAAAAACAAAAGGACCTTTCCAAGAACGTTGACATCACCTAATGAACAGCTGTGATCATGTGAATCTAGCCACACTACCTTATATATATATACATGTATACATACCACACACCTAATAACCACTTTATACATCCCTTTCAATTCATTCCTTAAACCTAGTTTAAAAAATGGCTCGACTTGTTCTTCTGGGCTTGATCTTAGCACACACATTTCTAACCCTATCAGTAAGATGTTCCCGGATCGAGCCTACCGCGGTTCAAGCACCGGCTTTTAGCCCTTCAAACGATAGAAGTATACACACAGTTAAAGCGCCTAGAAGTCGAAAACTTAGTAAACACCATGTAAGTGCATTAGAGTCGCCTTCAACCGGTCCATCAAGTGATCACCATGAAGAAAGTACCGCGGAGGAGGATGGAATGTACCTGGAGAAGCACCATCACTCGCATGGATCGAGTTCAGCTGATAAGTCGATTGCTGGTGGCGGGGTGATCCTTGGAGGGTTAGTCATGGCGTTTGTGGTGTCGATTGTGTGCTATATTCGAGCAACTCGAAGAAGTATGGTAGAACCACCAACGCCCACCACTGCTAGAAGTACTGCTTCACCATGAGGAATTATGTCTAGGGTGATAAGTACGTATTGATATTGTTCATATACAACTTTACTTCAAAAGTAAATAGTTTTAACATAAGTTCTTGTTTGAAATATCTCTTTTCTTTTTCTGAACGGCAATTGTTTGAAATAGTTATATATGAGATTCTTTTTGTTATGAAGTTTATTTATTTATTTATTTTTGAAAAGCCAGAAATGTTATTAACCCCCAAAGTTTACAAGCATATGCACCAAACTGTTATCAATACAATCGTTTGTACCACTTACTTCACCCTAGTATTGGCAATGCAACTTTTTTAAATATGAAATAGATCGTGAAGTGTAAAGACATAAATTGAGGCTGATTTGATGCCACACGTTCACTACCACAAAGCAAGCCGTAAATAGATGCTCTTCCGATTCTGCAATTTCTTTGCAAAGCGGACAAAATAGCGGTAATCACTTTGTCGACTGATTAATGTGTCCATATTAATGTATAACTAGGTTTGTTACCCGTGCGTTACACGGGCGGACGTGTAATGAATTTATCATAATCTCGACGTAACAAATGTTTGAACGATATATAAGATATGAATGAACTGGGTCTGTAATATTGTAATAGTTTTTTTAAATAGTAAATGGATATAAATAAGATATAATATAAAGATAATGATTACTAAATATTTTCAAATATGTTAAGAGAAACTTCTTTGCAAAACATGTAAGATATATTATTGAGACAATGAGTGCATAATATTTATAGATCTCTTTTAGATGGTACAACTTCATTCAACGATTTGAATGGTAAAGATTGATAATTATGTTATGATGCATATATAGAACAATCCTCATTAACTATATGCACTTAGATTATTGAAAAAACTCGCCCCCATCCCAAGATCTAGTCATCCACCCTCCTTATAACCATGATTCACCTAAGCATGAAATCATTGATGTATTAGGAATATGTATATTAGATATGACGACAATAAAAAGAGAAATATTGAAAAAAATAACGAAATTGTTCTTATAGAAACTACAAAACCCCATCCACCATCCACCCTCCTTATGACCATGATCACTAATCACCTAAGCAAGAACTCATTGATGGATTAGGAATATGCATATCAGATCTAACGACAATAAAAAGAGAAATATTGAGAAAAATAACAATTGTGTTTAGTGATTTAAATGGTAAAATTCATCACTGTGTTTTGATGCATAGAACAATTCTCATTAACTATAGAGCACTTGGATTATCTAAAAAAACTCACCCATACCAACATCCACCCTCCTTATGATCATGATCACTAATTACCTAAGCATGAACGATTAGGAATATTTATATCAGATATGACAACACTAAGAAGAGAAATATTGAGAAAAATAACAAAATTGTTCTTATAGAAACCGCAAAACCACATCCCATTCTTCACCCTCCTTATGACCATGATCACTAATCACTTACGCACAAACTTATTGATGGACAAGGAACATGCATATCAGATCCGGCGACATTAAGAAGAGAACAATTAAGAAAAATAACAAAATTGTTCTTGTACAAACCGGAAAACATTGGCAAATTAGTTCAAGTAGAAAGATTGGAAAAACCCAAAACCACCACAACGAAAGAAAATGAACAAAAAACTTAGCAAAAGATGGAGTTATTGTTTATGCTAGAGAAATGACAAATCTACTTCTCAATTTTTGGGGTCGGGAGTTTCCTTATGCCTTTTGTATCATCATGGATGCTAATTGTGACATGGTCCTTGCAATCTTTTTTTCCAGATGAAGCTTGTGCCACCGAGGTGTTTACTCGAGTTTTCGATGCTGATGCAACAGTCGACGAAGGTGCAACATTGTAGACTTCATTAAGGTTACGTTTCAAAGAGTTGTGCCTAGGGCTATCATAGGCTCTTTATCGTTCACGGTTGGCATAATGACAATGGACTTATCAACACTTGAGATGAGTACTATTTTCACGTGCCAATGATTCAACCCCCTTATTATCAATAGCAACAAAGAGTATGTATGTTGTTAGTAAAGTTAACGATAACTTTTTTATAAGAATAAAAGAAGCATAGTAATCTGTTTGTGAATTGGTTTTAAACAATCAAATTCCGAACAGTTGTCGACTACATAGATAAATGTGGAGTCTTGTCAGAATCCATTCAATGAGTCAACAATTCTTAAAACACGGACTTATCGCCTTGACTCTAAAATATCAAATGATCAAGTTCAATGAGTAAAAATATAGAGCTTCATTCACGAATCAATTGATGATTGCAGTTGTTCCATGTCTAACGATAAACGGCGAATGGACAACACAAAACATTTTGTCATCATAATAAAGACTACCTAAGACAATTTGTGACCTATCTTCAAATTCCTATATGCGATTTTAAGAACATCAATTAAAGAATAATATATAAAAACAAAAATACTAATAATTTAAGTAGGTATTATTTTTTAATTTCATCAAATGGTTCCTACTAATAAGCCTAGGAGGTTAACTACAAATTTAGGACGCTGCATTCATGAATCAATTGATGGTTGCAGTTGTTCCATGTCTAATAGAAACTTTTTTAGATAAATGGCGAATGGACTACACAAAGCTCTATGTTTTATGTCATCACAATGAGGACCATCTGAGACAATTTAGGAACTGACTTAATTAACTCCCTCCTACTGTAGGCATATCATGTACTCCTAAACTGGCGATTTCAATCTTAAGTTCTTGTATTTTGAAGAACTCCCATTATTGATTAAAATAATATATAAAAAACAATAATTAATAGTTTTAAGTATGTTTTATGTTTAAATTTCATCAAATGGTTCCTACTAATTTGTCTAAGAGGTTAACTAACAGATGGACTACACAAAGCTCTATGTTTTGTATCATCATAATAAGGACCAGCTGATTAGTGTACTCCTAAACTGGTACTTTCAATCTTCAAGTTCTTATATGTATTTTGAATGATTCCTACTGATTAGTGTAGGAGGTTAACTAATAGATTTGTGGCTGAGTAAGTTGCATGTCAATAAAGTATTAATGAATATTTTAGACGAAACCAAGGTGGGACTTTAGTTTGAAACTGGAAATGTCTCACCTGGTATGTGCCAAGCTTCCTGTCCAATTCAGAGATAACTGCAACGTCACCACTCACCTTAGAAACACCATAGTTGGTGCAATTGCTGTCAAAATTATACCTTGTAATGCTGATTAGGAAAGCAAGTTTCCTGCCCAACAGGTCACACAAGTCGATTGGGATAAGTCTCTGAATCTCTAACCTGAAACGATAACCACTTGTTAGCAAACAATGGAAATCCCTTTTGAACTTAAATTCAGTCTACTAAATAGTATGGCGTAACATTAGGGGCATATTAACAATCAAGAAAATACCAAATAGTCACACTTTTATGCTCAAATCTACAAAGTACCAAATAGTCTCACTTCTATGCTTCCGACAACAAAATATCAAGTACTGAGATAAAAATTTGAGTTTACCTATACATTAGTTTTATATGGATTAAGCTTCAGAACCAGGAAAAAGGCTTAAAGAGTATGCAGTAAACAAAAATAACTGCATAGAAACATCCAATATTCAAACAGAAAGCCCCACTTATGATGAAGTACATCTATGCTACCATAGTACCATCGGTTTAAGCTAGGAACTAAAAGGCAAGAATAAAAAATAAACACAATAGTTTAGTTCCTAAACTGAAAAATACATAATACATACAATTCAAATCAAAAGTACTAAAAGCAAGGGAAAAAAATTCAAATCAAAAGTACTAAAAGCAAGGGAAAAAAATTCAAATCAAAAGTACTAAAAGCAAGGGAAAAAAAATTCAAATCAAAAGTACTAAAAGCAAGGGAAAAAAATTCAAATCAAATTAGATATGAATACCATGTCTGAAAGGAGCATCAGCTCTTTTAGGAACTAAATGTTTGCAAAGTCAAGTTGGTTTTCTTATTTTACTCCCACATTTACCACATATTGGCCCAGAAGTCTTTTTCACCACTTGTTATGGATTATACCATCTAAACAACATTGGGTCATTTCATTCACAATTTACAGCAAATTTTAAAGAAAAATTCTTGTTAGAATTCAAATTAAAATGACAAACAGGTCATTTAGTGAAAGGAATAATCTTCATTTCATATCCTTATCACTTAAGTCTAAAAAATGGTTTCCATTTAATATCCCCAGATCAGCCAAAAAATGGGAGGGACATGTGTGTTTCACACTTAAATGGTCTATACTCTGCAACATCAGAACCAAAGACATGGATTTAGAGACTTCTTTTATACTTTGTGTTTATGATTGGAAAATTATGATTTCACTCACTAAGGGTGGGAGGTATGCTTGCCTAAGGCATGAGTTAGGCATCAAATTGGACCAATAGGATGGTGCCAACAGGAGAGAGAAATTTGATGTAGAATGATGATTTTGTAGGGGGTATGCTCATTTAGTCATGGTTTAGGCATGGATTAAAAAATTTTTTTCATTTTCTTTTTAATCTAAAACAAATAAAATTAAACTAACACATTTAATATAAGATAAAAACATAAAACAATTCATTAGATTAAAAAAAAAAAATACAAAGTCCTAAAAATAAAAAAAATTACAAAATTCCTAAAAAAAAACCAACATTTATTCTTCATTTTTTAAAAAAAAAATACAAATCTAGGGTGGTGGAGGATTTGCATTCAACTCTTCTTCAGTTAGCACGACTTCCAAATTGTTGGCGATATGCTCAGTGATGTCGAATCGTAGCTGGAAGTGTGTCATCCCGTCATTGTCCGAATCGCTCGAACTACTAGAAGAAGTCATAAGCTCGGGTGGGATTTTATAGCGTGGGCGAGGGCGATCCATGTTTTTTGGGAAAGAAACTAGAGGTTTTTTTGTTTTTAAGAGAAAAGGTGTATAACATTTGTTGGTTTTGGAGGAATTTATATAGTGGAAGAATTGATTAAAAAAAAAAGGGGGGCTCAAACGGTCAAAAATATGACCGTTGAACGGTCATTCCCTTCGGTGTGTCTCGGCGAAAAAATGCCGAAAATCCAAGCCCATATGCCGATGCCGAGAAAAAAGGGGGGAGGGTGTACATGCCGATTTCGGCATGGAGGGTCCGCATATATGCCGAGGGTGGCGGCATGTATACCGCCCACCCTAATGACATTAGGGGTATATTACAGTTGTTCAAACCTCATAAATTTTTTTGCTTCAATCAAGAAAATACCAAATAGTCCACTTTTATGCTGAAATCTAAGAAAATACCAAATAGTCCACTTTTATGCTGAAATCTACAAAAAGTAGTTGTTGCAGAATCATAGCATCAAAACTTTTTATTGAAGAAAAAATCCATCACAAAAAGCAACACACCACCATTCTTTAGTGAAAATGATAGTTGATATAGTAATGAATGATGGAAAATGAGACGGTTTATACCCTATTAAACACTAAGATTTTGCTCAAGTCATACACCATTCTTATAAGTGACCTACTTTACTTTGAAATAAAGTTTCTCCTACAAAATCCTCATCGTTTTCAAGTTGAGTAACATACTGATCATTTCACTATAATTGAAATATAATAAGCAAACAATCGATAAATCCAAAAATTGAGTAGAAAAACACACACCAGAGAAGGAGGTTGAAAAATCCAACTGCAGAGGCAGGCTAAGACGACAACAGCGATGTAGCCAGAAATGGAGACGAAGGGCGGTTTATGAGGAAGCTGATTGAGGAGGAACAACCGACACCACCACCGATTGACATCCCCAATTGAAATCATTGACGAAGCGACTTCAATTTCCAAAACGTGAGACTTGAATGTGAGTTACGGTTTTCATCATGGGGACGTTTCAATTCAAACCATGGAGTAGTTTAGGGTTTAATAGACCGTTCCGCTGTACGATCTGAAATCCCAATTGATGGAGGTGCTTCAACAGTTAATGCAATGAGACCCAAAAACTGATAATTCAATGCAATTTAGGTTATCTAGAAGGCTGCGGGAAAGTGTGTATATGGAGGTGAGATGAGCGCGAAAAGATTAGGAAGGAAGCACTGAGAGATAGCCACGTGGCAACTAAAATCTTCACTTATTAAAGTAGTAGATAGATTAGTATATATATTAACTAGGTTAGTAACCCGTGTATTACACGGGTTGAATTTAGATCCTTGATATTAAATAAATACAAACAAAAAATCGATTAAGATATTTTAAAATTATGATTGATATAAAATTCTTAAAAATCATTAAATAATAATATAATAATAAAAGATATTTATTATGTTTGACAATTTTGACTAAAGAAATTTATTATGTTTAAAATTGGTAATTATTTTTAATTGGTGATTTACTAAATTTGTAATTAATTGTGAGTTTGACATGTGGCAGTGGTGATGTGGACTCTCTAAAATGATGACATGTGGCAATAATTTTATTGCTTTATTAGGATTATTAAGATACTAGCTTTTTGATACCCGTGCGACGCACGGGTGGTTTTTAAAAAAATAAATCAAACATTTAAAATTATTATAATAAATGTAATTTGATAATTGAAATTAAAGAAAAATACGAACATTTAAAATTATAAAAATGTAATTTTAACATTTAAAATATAATAAATTAAAGTATGAAATAAGATATATTTTTTTTCTTTTTGGTAGTATACTTTGGATTTTGTTGGTATAAATGATTTGAGAAATTGGATTTGTATATATATATATATATATATATATATATATATATATATATATATATATATATATATATATATAGGGAGATGATCATTTGAGAACCAATTTGGTTTGAGAACTAAAAAGAACTAATTTGAGCCACATGTTTATTACATGTATCCCCCCCTCCCATGATTTGTAGTGCCCCCCCCCCCCCCCCTGAAATTTGTGGTTGAGATTTAGTTCTCAAAAGTTCTCAAAATAAAAAGTTCTCATTTGAACCTAACCCTATATATATATATATATATATATATATATATAGGGTTGAGATCCTATGAAAACACAAGTTTTTGTGAAAACCCGAAAACAAGACAAAATTATAAGAAATTGGCCAAAATTATAACTTAATTAAAAACCACGCTAAAAAACACACGGAGAGGCAACATAGGAAAATAAAACTCGGAAAGACCTAATTCAATTAGAATTCAATTCGCCTAATACGGGAAATCTCAGATTCTTCACATCCAAAGAGAAACCTCCGAATCCGTTAACCGCCTCTAGCAAATCACCGGAAAACGCACCAAATATCGCCGGAAAAAACACAGATCCGACGACGATTAGAAGTAAAAACGACGAAACACCCAAAATTTCATCACCAGAGACTAAATTTCAAGCATAGAAGCGACGATTTAGAGGTAAACAACTACATTCAGTCAAAATTAGTCAATAACTGTATAGGAATGTAAATAGCAAATGTCGATTTGAAAATCTAGTTATTATCAGTAGTTTAAGGCGCTATATTCGATTTAAACCCTAGATCTGAGAATCTATTTAGGAATCGAGACATGCAGTTGCAAATAGAGTTTATGCTAATTAGCACATTGATATTGATTACATGAACGGTGCACATGTGTAAAAGAACATGAGTGAGAACTGTGTAATGAAGTATGTTATTATATAACTGTTAGTACCTAAGATGAATTTGTGGTGCACATGGGAACCATTAATGTAATAAAGAATGATAGAATATAACTGATAGTATCTAAAATGAATTTGTGGTGCACATGGGCACCATTCATGAATGGTGCACATGTGTAAAATAACACGAGTGATATCTGTGTATAAAATTTCAGGAAAAATTACGACTAGGAAAAAATAAGAAAACACATTAAACAGTAGGAAATGAAAAGGAAATGTATGATAATAAAATGAAATTAAAGTTTTTTAGAAACAACATACAAGGATACACATGTGTACCAATATTATAAACGATGAAGTTAAATAATACTTACACTATGTACGCATGTGAATCATTAAAACCAGTATTGACAGATAAATGCATTACGTGATAAAAAATGTGCAACTTTACAGACAAGAATCAAACAAATTACGTTGACAATGCACACGTGTACCGCATTGTAAAAGCACACTGTTTTTGTTAATTATTTCTTTTTTATTTTGTTTATTTCAGATTCAAATGAGGAAGATGGCAGGCGTGAAGCGTACACTTATATATTCCCTTGAACATACTATAACTACTCTCCACTCATAAACTGATAATTTATGTTGATTTGTTATTTAGCAAATATTAATGATGTGTGTTGTATTGTCAAAACAGGGAGGGAAAGCACAAGGGTAGCAGGAAATTTTAAATCGAAATATACAAACACGCCAGAAACACCAGACATTTTGAATGACAGTGGTGATGATCAGCCAATAAAGAGTTGTAAGTTAAAACACACGTGTTAAGTTCAAGCTCACACACTAAAAAATATATATATAAGTGTAAAATTACTAACATATAAAAAAAACAGTGGCAGGAAAGAAGCTGAAGGTTGTATACAACAAAGAAAATGATGTAAAGATAAAATCAAAAAATTCGAAGGAGGATGAACCAGAAATGGACAAAGATCAAAAAAAGGGTACACATGATATAATGTTTTGGTATTTTATAGAGATAGTAGCACAAACATGTTTTAACACACATGTGCATCAAAACACACACACTCAAATAAATTGTCATATGATGTTTAAAAGAAAATAAAAATTACAAAACACACTTGCATTGTAAAACAATCAGTAATTAAAACATGATAAAGAACAAAAATTTTGTAACAAAACTAGATTACACATGTGCACCAACACTTAACCTTGAATAAATCTGAAAAAAAAAATTACAAATGAAGATAAGAGTAAGAAGAAAGAATCAGAGGCAGAAAACAAAGAACCAATTGAAGAAACAGTTTTTGATGATGGATCAGAAGAAAACGAATCAAACGATAATGAATCGGAAGGTATGGAAGACGCAAGCAACAAAAGCAACTCAGATGGAAGTGAGGAGGATGATGAGGGAGATAAGAACTCAAGCCAAATGCCTGTTAACACAAAAACAAGCAGCGATAGCGAAGAGACAGGAGATGATGCTGAAGGTGAATTAATTGTCAGAATAATTAATTTATTTATTTAAAACGTGTTAGAGCATATTCCTATGCCACGATGTGTCTCGTGTATTGTATCTATGTAATGAGAGCAATTGTGTGAGTCTTGTTAGGCAACTGAGCGTACCACATGGTCCGCCGGACCAGTTGGTGCAGCGTACCAGTTGGTACGCTGGGTGGTACGCCAGCTAGTCTTAGTTACCTATAAATAGGTAGCATGTGTACAGAGCATAAGCACTGATAGAGAGCTTCAAGTCATATTCTATATTTCTGTGTGTGTGTTTCTGTGTGTATGCTCTCAAGGTTTCATCAATACAAATCTCATTTGTATTTACTTTTGATCTCGTTTCATCTCATTATCACTTGATTAGCAATCGATCCGTCGCTCCATGGTTTTACAAGTGGTATCAGAGCTATCTGGTTCCATTTGCTGATCATATTCTGTGATTTTGGAGATTTTTAGAGAGAAAAAGTGGGTTTTGAAGCATTTTTCATCAAATTCTTCCAATTCCGGGTGTTTCCAAGGTTAAAAATGATTTTCGAGCATTTCTGGTAAGTTTTCGCATCTGTGTGAAGCAAAGTTAAGTTCAATTTGTCAAAATTTGCGAAATCAGTCGAAATCTGCATGAAAAACGTCTGATCCGCCGGATGAACAATCTGGTCCGCCGCCTGATCCGCTAGGCAATATTCATCGAGCTGATCCGTGGCGGTTATAGCGTATCAGTGTGATCCGCTGAAATAAACTGGTCCGCCGTATCAGTTTTGGTCCGCCGGATCAATCTGATCCGCTAGTACAATTTGGTCCGCTGGCAGAAAAGTGTTCATCACTAAAACTGACGTAACTTGAGAACCGTTAAGAGTTACGGAACCCAATACCAGCCAAAATGTTCGTATCGACGAGATCTAGGACTTGTACCGGCCTATGGCCAGTACCGACAAGTTTTGACCCCCTAAATCCGCTTGGAAAGCCTCCGTTTTTGAGTTAGAAGATTTTGAAGCGTCATATTTCGGAAAATATGTCGGATTTTCAAGCGTTTTCCGCGATTCAAAACACGATGCAAGCTATCATTAACTATGATAATGAAATAGGAACAAGTCAGAAAGTTCCGAAATTACTCAGATTGGAAGATTATCATAGTTGGGTGAAGCGATTCAATGCATATGTTGGTGCAAATGATGTTGATTTTTGGATATCTTACAATAATCTATATGAGTATCCAACAGGACAAAATGGAAGGCCAGTTTTGCAACAAAGTCTTACTGGTGAGCAAAAGAAGGCATATCAAGCAGAACAAAAAGCTTATGGTGCTTTAACGATGGCATTACCTTCCGACTTATTACATCAATTTTCTGCGTATACTTCTGCAAAAGAATTGTGGGATGCAATTCAAAAACGATGTGAGGGTAATGATCAATTCAAGAAAAGCAAACAAAAGGTTCTAAGAAAAGAGTTCGACAATTTCAAGCATTATCCAGATGAGAATATTTCAAAGCTTATCACTAGGTTTTCACATTTATTAAGTGAAATGGCTTTGGTTGGCATCAAAAAGGAAGAAGCTGATCTGAAAGAGAAGATACTAGAAGCATTACCTGAAAAATGGGAGAATTATGTAATGATGATTACTCATGATAAAGAATTTTCAGGGTTGTCATTCATCAATTTGATTGAGCAGATACAAGCAAGAGATATGGAGTTGAGTGTCAACAAATCCATGCCTGCACAAGTACAGAATCCAGCTGCATATCGTGGTGAAAATGATTCTACCATAAATGCTAAAAAGGCAAACATTTACAGTGAAGGTCCTAGTACTGCATTTCTTGCTGGAAAAACTGAGAGTTATGGTGATTCTCCAGGTTGTGCTTTTACAAGTCCAAACCGATCATCAAAGTCTACAATTCCTGATAAGGCATCTGAGGATCTAGCTTCATTGTTATCTGCATTTATATCATCGTCAAATGGTTCAATTTTTGGGAAACTTGGAGAAGTTGATTTGGTTGCAAATGACTTAGGTGAGTTGAGTGATGATCATTTGAACGAGTTAGATTTACATTGGCAATTTGCTATGATTGTTGAAAGAGGTAGGAGATACATGAAGAAGCATGGTAAACAATCTTTTATTCCAGGAGGAAAACTTGGATTGGATAAATCCAAAGTTAAGTGTTTCAAATGTTCACAAGTTGGACATTTTGCTCGTGAATGTAACAATTCAAAAGTATCTGCATCTTCGTCTTCAACAAACAATTCTAAATCACAAGCTTTGACTTCATACACGGCTGAAGGATATGATTGGGACAGAGATATAGCAATAATTGAAGAGAGACAGAATCAGATAGCATTAACTGCAACTCTCAATGCAGATAGTTCTACAGATTCTATCTACAAGACATCACCTGCCATGGTGTATAATGCTGATCTAAAACAATATGTTAAATTGTATCCTGATGAATCTGCACTTCTTGCCGAAGTTGGTTGTCACGAATTACATGATTCAGATTCAGACACAAGTTCATGTGAAACAGTTGTGGAAGATGGTACCGCAGAAGTGACAAAAGAGTTTCAAGAAAAATATGAATCTTTGTTAGCAGAGAATGGTTTGATCTCTGAAGAACTCAAAGCTGTTAAAGCTGAATTAGAATGTTCACAACAAAGATGTGCTGATTTAGAAAGAGTCAATACAGAACTGGTTCAAAGTGCTGAAAAATGGGAAACTGAAGCAAAGGATGCTATTGGAGATTTTGATAATCTATTCGAGAAATCAACAGCTAGAGTGGAATCTCTTCTGAAATCTAATGTTGAACTTCAAAAGGCTTTTGATGACGTTACTGCTGCTGAAAATGTTCAAAAAGCAGTGATTTCTGAATTACAAGATAGAGTTCTAGAACTTAAAGAGGAACTTTCAAAGCTTAGAGATGAAAATGTTCAGGCTCGTGAGAAGAATGGAATTTTAACAAAAGATGTTGCTTATTACACAAAGAAGTGGGAAAAAGTTCATGCTGAGTTAATGGACATTTGTGATACAAAAAGACAACTAAAGTCAGAATACAATGAGTTGTCAGATCAATTTATTGATGTTCAAAAAGAATTGATGGATGCTCAAGTCAAGATTTCTGAGTTGAAAATTGAGATTCTTGTTCTTCAAAAACAAGTAAAGAATTCAGCTATGTCTCCTACTTTACTGAATTACATTTACAATCAGGAGAAGAGTGACGATAGTGTGAAATTAGAGGACTTGCATTCTGTTCCAGCTCCGGTGGTTATCTTAAATCCTCCATCTGTGTCACTTGATCCAAGAGCTGAATTGCAAGATTATTCTAAATTTGCAACTCCAGCAAAGAAGAAGAAAAACAAATCTGAGAAAAGGGAGAAGAAATTGGGTGAAGCTCCAAAGTTTGTCTCAAGTTCCAAAGTTTTGGAAGAGCAAAAGATTTGTGAGAAAGTTGATTCTGTTCCTTCATTTGCTAATGAAGAAGAAAAAGCTTTGCTTCAAAGTAACAACTTGAAAGATATTAAAGCTAAGTTCAATAGCGAGGCTAAAGAACGAAAAGTTCCAGAATCTTCTTCAAGTTCTTCAAAAATTCCAGGGTATAAACAAAAAGGCTTGGGCTATATTGTTAACGAAGAACCAGTTTCAACACTACCACAGAAGCAGCCAAAGGAGAAGGCTAAGGAGAAAGTTTCAGGTCACAAGAATCAGTCAAAGCAAAAGACACAAAAGGTGTTCACATCAAAGAATGCTGATTATTATTCTGGAGGTTCGTCTTATAATTCTGGTTATTCTCCACGAAGTCCACCTCCAAGGTATGATTCTTCAGATGATTTCTTTGATTCTTTTGATTCAGAAAATATTTTTGGTTATCATGATGTGTTCAAACAGGACAAGAGAAATCTAAAGAGTTTTGTTGATAAAAATCAAATTTTTGAATCAAATCTGGGTAGCAGTTCCCTTAATGTTTTTCAAAGGAAGTGTTATGCATGTCGTAAACCAGGGCATCTTGCTGCACAATGTCCTACGAATGCGAGCACTGACGCTTATGTGCACAAAACTGCTAAGTATGTGGATTTAAATGGTCATATTTTTGATGAACCACAATCATTCGAGGTACCAATCAGCTAGTAAGCCGTCTTGGGCAAAGATGCAAGTTGATAATTTTGTGGATTCATTGAAAAATTTTCAATCGCCCAAGATATGGAAACCACGAGTTGTTTCCTTGGCAAACAAAGACCATGTTGAAGACACCGGGCGACCCGAGGCTGTTGACTCGGGCCGATCCCAAAACCACTAATGTTTTATCTGGTGTCTGCAGGTTTCTTCAAGAAGACCTGTCATGCGTGTGTTGCTGATAGTGAAGAACTTGCTTAATTTAGTGTTTCAATGACATATCATTTTCAAATGTTTTTCAACCGATTTTTCCAAAACTAAAACTGCAAAGTGTCAGTGTTGGTCGATCAATTTTCTTTCTTGTTCATATGTTTACTTTTTGTAGTTGTACATATTTTTAGGGGGAGAAAATTGAAAATTCAAAAAATAGTGTTTGTTTGAATTTTAGGGGGAGAAATTGGAAAAATATATAAAAAAAAATAGAAAATTGAGAAATTGATCCGACAAAAGCGAGAAATGATGGTACATCAGCATATATGTTATCTGCCATGGATAGATTAAGTCTAAAGGCTGTAGGTACTTGCATAATCTGTGAATGTGCATGACTAATCTGATATCTGCAAGTAAGATATAAACATAAAGCTAGCCTGATGATCTTTGGTTATTTGCTTCTTGATGAATGCTGTGTGATGATTCCAAAAATAGAATAAAGAGATATCCTGATGAATGCATGTTTTCATTTTGCAAAAATTTCAACTTGTTTGATTTTCTTTATTTTGTCAAACGATCGGCCTTTCTCTGCGTATCGAAAGATCGACCTGATTGGTGTTCGTTTGACGTTCTGCTTTATTTTCTTTGGTGTTTCGTATAATCCATCGGACTTTCTCTGCGTGTACGGGAGTACCGACCTGATTGTTGTTGGATTATACAATTTCTGCTTTATTTTTATATTTCTTATTTTCCTAAACAATCGGACTTTCTCTGCGTGCTCACAAGCCGACCTGATTGTTGTTTGTTTAGGGTTCTGCTTTATTTTTGCATGACTCATCAAGGATGATTAAATCTCTAAGAAAGTTGGATTTATATGATAAATATGATGATTTGCCAGTATTTCTGATAGAGTGGAGGCCGAGTTATCAGTGCATGATAAAATTACCTTAAGCATATCTGAAAACGATAAAAATTGATTGGTGCATGCTGAAATAAACATAAATGTTGTATTTGCAATTATCTTGGCTTGCATGCTGATTAAGACCGAAATTGAAATGTGCTAGATGCGTTATGTCTGATATGATCTCGTGTCGTGATCTTTCTCGCAAAAGACCAAAAATAGAGTGTAATTTTGTATTGCATTTATATTTCCATTTTAGTAAAATTCAAAAAGATTTTCGGTGTGTTTTAGCATAACTTTGAAAAATCAAAAAGATTTTAGGTGTGTTTTGATCTAAAGTTTCTAAAAGTCAAAAAGATTTTGTTTCTTAGTTGTTTTCGATTGATCAACACTTGATACAAAATCAAAATTTCAAAATCAATATCTTGGATTCTCAAAGAGAAGTTTTGCACCAAGATTAAATTAATTTTGGAAATTCAAAGAAAATCTGCACTTTTTGTCTTCTAAAGTCGCAGGTTCTGTGTGTCAAGACTCGAGCATGGTGTAAAGAGGGAGTTTGTTATATCATTCTCAAGTGGATCTTGATGATCAAAGATGTTTCAAGTAGAGATCCAGCCATGCAAGCTCTGTTTCTGACAAGATTTCAAGTTGAAGATCTGATGCAGCAATGTTGAAGATTGAAGACTAGAGATTTAGTTAGACTAGATACACTACACGTTAAGGGGGAGTTTGTTAGAGCATATTCCTATGCCACGATGTGTCTCGTGTATTGTATCTATGTAATGAGAGCAATTGTGTGAGTCTTGTTAGGCAACTGAGCGTACCACATGGTCCGCCGGACCAGTTGGTGCAGCGTACCAGTTGGTACGCTGGGTGGTACGCCAGCTAGTCTTAGTTACCTATAAATAGGTAGCATGTGTAGAGAGCATAAGCACTGATAGAGAACTTCAAGTCATATTCTACATTTCTGTGTGTGTGTTTCTGTGTGTATGCTCTCAAGGTTTCATCAATACAAATCTCATTTGTATTTACTTTTGATCTCGTTTCATCTCATTATCACTTGATTAGCAATCGATCCGTCGCTCCATGGTTTTACAAAACGTTGACTAAATAATAAGAGCAAAAACAAATTATGACATGGGAAAAAACTAACCATTCATTCTTATATTGATACAGGATACCAAATAGTAAAAAGGAAACAAGGTGACAAAAAAAAGGAGCTAGCATTGGCAGTGAATGATAAAAAGTCGAAAAAGCATGAAGAGAAAGGTAAACGTGAACGTTAAACAGTGCAATTGCTTTAAAATATTGCATATTTATTTTATTTTATTAACATCTGGTCATTTATTTTAATGTGTGTAACTGTATAGGTGAAGGAACACCCAGAAGACAGTTGAGGTCAGGAGGGAAAGAGATCGCGTGTAATGTTGAAAACAACGATCAAATTGAAAGCGTACAGGAAGGTATAAAATAGTATATTACACTTGATTATATGTTTAGTTAACCGTATGAATGATTTATAATTGGAAAACAGACATAAGCATTGCCATTATTTAAAAAAAACACATGTGCACCAAGTTAATATAACTTGATACACATGTGTACCAAGTTAATATAATTTGATACACATGTGTATTAATACAATATTATGCTTGATAAACAGATTTCATGGAGGAAACCCGCAGAAAACCAAAAAGAAAAAAGGGAAAATTAGAAAAAGACGATGTGGGTACAATAGAAACAATTAATCCTACAAAATGGCCGTCGATAAGGATAAGGACAGCACCAAAACAATTATGCAAAGCAATAGAGAAGCTTTCAGAAAGTCAAAAAAAAGCTGTGAGGGAGATGGGTATGGGACGGATTCTGAAGTTCCGCATGGACGGGATACCCGCAAGGATTGGGCACTTCGTAGTTGACAAGTTCGACCCGGAAAAAATGGAGATTGACCTCGGGACTGAAAAGGTGAAGGTAGACGAGGAGAAAATAAGAAAGTTGCTCGGGCTAAAAAATGAAGGACATATACTTGATGGTGACTCAGACAGTCCAGTTGAAACAGCTAAGGCTTAGAGGGCGCGATACGGAGGAGCAAACGTGTCACGGGAGCAAACTGCGAAGAATGCAAACCCAAAAAGGCTGGAAAAGTTTGAGAACAAGCTGTTGAGCGTTGTTGAAGGGGACAAATCACTGATGGACATGAAATCGTTCAAGACGATCGTGGTGCCGATAAAAGACGATGATCATATATACATCATATGTTTTGACTTAGATGTACCAGCTATAACGGTGATCGAGAGCGTGCACGAGGGAATTGCCATAGAGGACATGGCAGATGGCAAAACTTATGCATCAAAGGGCACTCCACACAAAGTGGTAAGTTATATTAACAAAATGAACGTAGTAAAAAAACTGTAATTGATAAAACTCAATTTATTTTGTTTTTTTGTTTTGTAACAATTTGCAGAAACATGTCATGTGGAGCTATCTACAAAAAGTCAGCCACCCAAAAGCCATGTCATTATCGGCAACAAAACCGAGGCTGATGAAGGCGACGTGGACAACAAATACAGAATACACAGATTCTGTTGTGTATGCAATGAGAAACATGGAAGCATATAATGGAAGAACAAGCGGGTTCAATAACGGGTTCAGGGCCGATGACAAACAGCATGAGGTGCAGGTTCGGAACATAAGGATGAGGTATGCTTGCAAAATAATGACATCAGCAGCAAATGTGCTCGAGGAAAAAACGAGGAAGGCTTCAGAAACGACAAACATGAAGCTACACAAAGCAGCAAGTGATGAAAAGAAGAAGGGTGCAGCAATGAAAGTAGAGAATTTTTTGAGAAAGTTGGATGACGATTATGAAAATATCGTGAAAGGGATCGAAGAGATAAAATCCGAAGAACCGAAGAAAGAGGCTGCAGCAGAAGAGAAGAAGCTGTTAGAGTTGAAGAAAGACACAAAGGGAAAGAGTGAGGTTTGCATGAAGGAAAATGTGGGAACGAGAGCGTTTTGGAAGGAAGTAAATAAGGCTGACCCGTTTTGTTATTAGATATTAACATGGTATGGTATGTAGTTAATTGGAAGTTAGCAAAAAAAAAATACACTAGTAACCTGAACTTTGTGGCAGGATTATGTGTTTTGATTTTTTTTTATAAATGGTATTATGATGTGGCAGTTAGTTATAACGCGTATGAATGCTTGGTGCACATGTGAATTAAAAAGGACCAATGCAGGGTTAATTTGAAAGTTAGCATAAAACAATACACTAGTAATCTGAACTGTGTGGCAGGACTGTTGGTTTTGACATTTTAAAATGGTACTATGTAATTGCAGATAGATATAACATGTATGAATTATTGGTGCACATGTGAATTAAAAAGTAGAAATGTTAAAATGAAACCCAACAAGACACTTATACAAATGGAAGGTATACAATGTGATGTTTATGGTGTTTGAGATGTGATGATGATGAAGAACAAAGCTAGTAGAAACATGGATATGAAGAACAAGATAGATCTATGATAATCAACATGAAAGATAGATAACAAAGGATAACCAATTGATTAATATTAGCCGAATGATTACATTACCTACCCCACGCATTCCCGGGTTTCTTGTTCTTACTAGGTAAGAGCAAGAACCCTTGACAAGCTTCAAGGAGCCATGACTAACTCTCTCTAGACAAACATTATCATCATCAAGTCTTTCACATGAGAAAGACTTGCTATATATACTACAAACTCACTAAGGGCATAATAGTAAAACTACCAACTAGTGACAATATTTAAACAATAAATAATATTCACTAGAGCCATCTTCTTTAGTTGAGTCTTGTGTCTTGAGTTGTCATGTTCTTCACCGTGTTGTCGGGACGGTAGATGTTAAGTGGCCGTTGAGTGTTATCACATCTATCCAAATCATGTTGGGTCGGAATCTCGATTCCCAACAATCTCCCCCTATTTGGTAGATGGTATACTCAACACTTGTGACATTGATTCTTGTATTCTTGCATCTTGTCTTCAAGACAATCTTCATGTGGTTTCAAGTCTTTTGTTCTTCAACTCTCCTTTGTGAAGCTCCCCCTATAATAAACATTCTTCAAGCTTCTGACCATGGGCTTGTAATGCATAGGGTGTTTACAAACTTCAACACAATGGCAATATACTTGAGGACTAAGTCATAACTCAAGTTGCCAATATTGTTGGAAGTAAACAATATAAAGGATTTATGAAAAACTCGAGAAATGAATCCATAGTTCAACCATCTTGAAATACTTGGCCGAATACCAAACCAATGTGTTGCACGAAGATAAACCACTTTTCTTTGCTTTCATTTGCTGAGTTGGTTGCAAAAAGTCTCAAAGATCATCACATCTTCTCCCCCTAGACTTGTGCAACCCGTAGCAAACATAAAGGCATGTTGTTGTAACCGAACACATCCATGTAGCATATCACAAATAAAAATCAGCCTTGCAATATCAACCGGTTAATCTTCATAATCAAACCAATAATAAATCCCTTTCATCTTCAACAACTCGACCCAAACTTGCGCATAACTTTAATAACCGTTTTACCCCATAGCACGTCTGCCATAACGAAGTAATCTTGATATAAAAGTATAGTTGTAGGTGTACCTGAAATGTTTAAGACGAATCGTGTTCTCGAGAGAACGAATAATGTTGGAGAAACAATATGAAGTGGTTGACGTGGATCCTCTTGGCTTTAACTTTGGTTGCTACTGTGTTGACAACAAAAATAATAATAACAGCAACTCACTGTTATATTTATCCCAAATCTGTCAAATTTTCTGCTCTAAACAGTCAATTTCCAGCAAGTCAAATCTGGCTCAAACAAGTAAATTCGCAGCTTAGCAGAGAAAAAAAATAAGCTGGCCCAACTGCCCAAGCGTGTTTAAATCAGTGGCCCAATTGGAGATCAGCAGCTTAGTTCGAATACAGGATCATCGGCCCATACTTAATGTCATTAAGGGAAAGAAAACCCTACACAGATGAGCGCTGCCAAACATAGAACATACGTACCAGACTTCTTTTTCAACCTATGTATTCTCTATCGATGAGAAACAACCACCGGCGGCCTGATTGGCGTATTCCGGCGGACCTGTGGTGAGAGCAGAATGAGCTCCGGCGACCAGAACCTTGAACGAAAGCAAGTACCAGCGATCTGAACGACATCAGAGACTTTTCCGGCGAGAAATAACCAGAGACCGGCAGAGAGCTGTTATCTCCGGCAAGTCGATCTGATGGCAAACAGAGAACAGTGACGGAAACCGGTTGAAGATTAAGTTTTCCGGTTCAAATCTGAGTTCCGGTTGAACTCGAGATTTCCGGTTGAAGTCTCTGATCCGGTTGAACCCAGTCTTCCGGTTGAAGTTGGCAAATCTTCATTTTCCGGTTGAAACTCAGATTTCCGGTTGAGGGTTTGAGTTCCGGTTGAGCTCGAAATCTCCGGTTGAACTTTGAAGTTCCGGTTGAACTTCAAGAACCGGTTGAACTTAAGTTTTCCGTTTGAAGACAAGTTTTCCGGTTGAACTTTGCGACTTCCGGTTGAAGTCAGAAACCGGTTGGAGTTCCAATTTCAGTTGACTCGCTTTTCCGGTTGAGCCTTGTCGAGTTCTGGTTCAAATGTCGTCGTTTCCCGCTGAACGAAATCTGTGACTCCGGTTGACATATGTGACAGAACGGTGGTGGTTCCGGTTGAATCTGTGACGGGACTGTTCCGTCTGAAAACAGATTCGTCGCTACCGGACAGAACCGTCATCGCGTCCTTCACCGACTTGTCACTTTAGGAACCTTTGTCTTCATTCTTGAACTGGACAGAAAATGGGTAACGAACGTGCTCGAGCTGCAGTCTCGTGTTCGTTTTTCTGAGTTCATAATCTTCATATAACCTGTAACTCACTCAATATTTTGTGTATATTTTGGTTGTTCTAATTTTCAAAAGAGAGAGAATGTTCAGGTTAACCTTGAAGAAAGTGAATGTGGGGATAAGACATGTAGGTGGCTTGTGGCAGAAAAAGAAGTTGGATAAACGGATGACTTTACCTTTTGTGGAACTCAAGAAAAGTAAAAAGCTTTAAAGCAAATTGAGTTTGACACACAAACTTTTGACTTTAACCAAAAATAGGTAGATAACCTTTTGTTATAAAAGTCAAATTGATAAAAGTGGTAAAGTGGACAGTAATTGTAAGTCTCGAAGATACAAACCATGTGCACAAGATTCTCTATTTTCTTTTTCTTTTAAAATTTTAATGCAATGTGAGAACAAAACAACAGTAAGTTATGAAGATCTGGGTATGGATTTTGAAAGAATATGTAATCAAAAGTCCACTTTGTATTTAACAAAGTTAAACACAAGAACCCAAACAAAATTCTTCAAAAACTTAAGAATATTTGAATAAATAGATCTTGACTATTCTATTTAAGAAAAATTCAAAGACCTTTTTCAAAAAAAAACTTTGAAAGACATGGAGGGGAGTTCAAAATCTTTCTAAAAAGTTTAACATCTCCATTTGTTTACAAAAACAAGCATATGAACACAAAGTTGAGATATCAACCGTGAGGTTGCATTATCTCGACCGTGGCTCTGATGCCAATTGAAAAACCGAGGTGGTGGGCAAATATATAAATAATGCTACCTTTACCTTGGTTGCGGAAGCGGATCGAGTCTTTGTGTGACTCGTTTTTGAGAAAACAAATAACACTGAGATAAAAAGTTTATGGTGTTTGAGATGTGATGATGATGAAGAACAAAGCTAGTAGAAACATGGATATGAAGAACAAGATAGATCTATGATAATCAACATGAAAGATAGATAACAAAGGATAACCAATTGATTAATATTAACCGAATGATTACATTACCTACCCCACGCATTCCCGGGTTTCTTGTTCTTACTAGGTAAGAGCAAGAACCCTTGACAAGCTTCAAGGAGCCATGACTAACTCTCTCTAGACAAACATTATCATCATCAAGTCTTTCACATGAGAAAGACTTGCTATATATACTACAAACTCACTAAGGGCATAATAGTAAAACTACCAACTAGTGACAATATTTAAACAATAAATAATATTCACTAGAGCCATCTTCTTTAGTTGAGTCTTGTGTCTTGAGTTGTCATGTTCTTCACCGTGTTGTCGGGACGGTAGATGTTAAGTGGCCGTTGAGTGTTATCACATCTATCCAAATCATGTTGGGTCGGAATCTCGATTCCCAACAGTAAATAAGAAAAAAAAAATCGTTGATATTATAACACAATAACCAATGATGCACACGTGCATCATTAGCTGGTAAAGTGTATCAAACACAACCAGAATGCTGTGTCGCATTATAAAAAACACATAAATAATACTAAACAATTTAGAAAAAAAAAACACTTAGTTTGTAATATAAGTTAATAACTAATGGATAAAACGAATGTTTATTAACTAAATAATGTATGACCCGCATGTGCACAATTGTATGGTTACACAACAATATATCATAGTGAAATTATAAAAAAAACCAACTGCAAAACACTTATCAACCATAAAAGTCAACAGAATCCTTAACAACCAATACGAATGAAACAAAGTCAAGAGGTATCATAAGCAAATACAAAGGTCAGATCATGCATCTAAACAAGATGTTTATTATGAATCTATATAAATCTTTATGAAGGCATGAACGAAAAAAAAAACAAATCACGTAGCGGGCGACCCAGCAGCTCTACCAGACGAGCGTTTAGCAGCACGTGTAGGTTGTCGACGGACTGGTGGAGCATTTGGGGGGACAACAGGCGCACCGTCGTTGACACGAGGCTGGTTAGCAGAATCGACGGCTTGATACACGTGTGTATCGAAAGGATCAGCAGACGCGACAGCACTCGCAGCAGCAGCCGCAGCTGCAGCAGCAGCAGCAGCTATCTCGGTAGCACGCCGAACTTTATCACAGTTACGGGAATCATGGTCATAAACATATTTGTTACACTTCTTACACAGTCTCGGACCCTTCTTGAACGCTTCAATAGCCTTCTCACCCGGACCGATCAAACGCTTGTCAGTTCCACACCCCTTGTTCCTAATTCCTTGCGTTGGCACGAAAGAAGAAGTACCAAACTCAGGCTGACGAAGAATGTCACTTATTACCGCACTTGTCCGCTCTTGGGAAGGATCATAGGCCACTTCAGAAAATATGTGTTTCTTCAACTCTTTGAGCTTACTCAAAAATTCTGCAAGCTGATCTGGTTGGCGCCTTAGACGGTCGGTACATTGGGAAACGATACCCATAATTTCGTTTCTGAGAACGCCCGATTCACTGGTATCAACTGAATACCGATTTGCAATATCATAAACTCTTGATGGAAGTGCATTACGCGCCCAACGCGCAGACATGTATTTTTGGGGAATCTTGTTTACTTGGTTGCATCTGAAGACGTAGAAGATATGGCGGCATAAAAAGCCAATGCGTGTAAAGCATAAACACGAGCAAGAGACAGTCTTAGCAGCAAGATCAATGGAAACCTGTTAAATATAAACATAATGGTCAGAATAAAAAACAGTGCACATGTGCATCATATTTATAGATTATGAAATTTAATATAAAGATGTAACACAGTCTGAAAATTAAATTAGTAACAACAAGAAATGCACACATGTGTTTCAGAAAGCGTCAACTAATAATCGAACAATTTAAAACAATCCAATAATAGTATAGTTTGAAAAAGTGCACATGTGCATTCAAAGGAAAAGTGCATATAAATTACCTCAAATTCATTGACAGTAACAAATTTCCTGTTTGCATGAGCAATGGTATATATTTTGGTAGTACCAACAGTGCGCGTCAAGCCACCAGAACACTGATAGAGACTTCGCTCGATTTCTTTCTGAACTTCCTTAAAGATCGTGATCGTGTACAAACTGGCCGCATGTCTTTCGATTGGAAGTCGTGTGTGGATCTCAGGTACTGTTGTGTTCGTATCAAACTCAAGCTTGCGTTGGTTATTACGTTGCGCGTCAATGGCGGTGTCAAAACACATAAGAAACTGCAACAAGGTGTTGCCGCCGCTAGAGTTGACCTTGAAAAACGCATTAGAGCTCTCGCATATAGATGTTGTCTTCATCAGACAACACATAGGAAGGTCTCTAAAGTACGCAGGGATCCAGTCTCCTCGCATGTTGTACATAGTGGTAAGCTAATCGTGATCAGCCAATCCATATTCTGCCATAAGCAACTGCCATTTTTCTTCAAAATCGCATGGTTTGATTATCAGATTCCATACAAGTTTGTGGATGGATTTACGGAGGGCTGCATTGTCGACTGCATCATCTTCAATCTAAATTATATAACGACGATAAGTAATATGGCAGATGTATGAATAATATATAAAAATTCAAATGACAGTACTAATTATCACTTATTAATGAAAATAAATCAAATATATATATATATATAAATTGAACGTACTTTGGAAGGCAACTTCCTCATGATGTGCCACATGCACAATCTATGGGCAGACTGATAAAAAACAGCCTCAATAGCAGATTTCATTGAACCATCTTGGTCGGTAAGCACCAACCTAGGCTGAGTAACATGTGCTTTCAGAAAGCATTGAAGCAACCATGTATAAGACTCGATCGTCTCGTCCGATATCAACCCGGCACCGAAAGTTACACACTTTTTGTGGTGGTCAACACCAGTAAACGGCACAAAGATCATACAGTACCTGTAACACAAAATATAAGCAATACAAGTTATGAGCTATCTTTAAGAAACTGTAACTTTGACGCACATGGGCAGTATTAATCTTAAAATTGAAAACAGCAGCATCGTATAAAGATAATAGAGTTACACAATTTAAAACAGTAATAGTTTTAGTTTAAGAGTACTTACTGGTTAGTCTTGTAAGTTGCATCAAATGCAAGAACTTCGCCAAACACTTCATAGTTGCAGCGTGAAACATCATCAGCCCAGAAAAGTGATTTGAGCTCATTACCAACAATTAAAGACTCATAGAAAAAATTATGTAGATTTTTAGTACGTTCTTCTAGTGTATCCAACACAAGTTTGGCATCCCTATCGCCAATGAAGATACGAATAGCTCGAGCAAAGTTTTTGAATTCAGTTTTTGTACCACGAACGTTGTGATGACCACCCTTCAAAGAGCACTGAACGTTATGCGCAACAGAAGCGCCAATTTTGTTCAGGCTAAGTTGGTGGATGAATTGCTGGGTCGAAAAATCAAGCATACGACGCTTGGAACTGAAATCCATAAATTCAGGGCCAATGAGTTCGTGGTTGTGTGCTTCAACAAACGTATAAAGAGTGTACTTTTGTGTCTCCGGGTCGAACTTAGAACGTATACATGCACCACAGTCGGTCAAAGATGAGCGGCTAGTCTTCGAAGCAGAAACTGGGTCAGGGTTCATAGAATTGAAATTTTGCAGTTTTGGTTTTCCAGCCCGGTTACATAGAATGTATCTATGTCTAGTAACATCATTGATCTTTCGGTGGGTGCCTAACCGGGTGGAGAAACCAGCCTTAGCAGCATAAGCATCATACATATTAGTGACGTGCTCCCAACTGTCATAAACCGATCCCAAAACAGGAATGTAGGAAGGGTCAACATCAGGCTTCCAATATTTGGTTCCATCAGAGGTAGCAAAAACACTGCTACGTGCACCATCTGAATGCACACAAAACACACTAAAGTTAAATGAAAGTAAACAATATCAACAAACTAATTGTTTATTAAAACGGGACAAACGTATAAATGATTTAAGTCATTTGACTACACATAATATCTAAAATATATTGTCCAAATGCCACTTAGTAATAAAAAATAAAATATAAAAGCATTATGATGAGAAAATTGGATGAACAATACAGTTTGGTCCAAAATACAGATTTGGTGCACATGTGCAATCATAAGGAAGTACAAATAATAACATTATATCAATAACATGATTAAACACATAACAGCAATAGAAAGCATCACATAACAAAATCAGAGTATAAAAACATGATTTTAAAAGAATACATAACAAAAATAAAACAGAAATTAAAAACTGCACATGTGTACTTTTGAAGTTCTAAGTTGAAGTATCTGTTACCATGTTCTTCAACACCTATGAACACCATAGGAGGAGCAGATTGAGATTCTGATGTAGATGATGAGGAAGATGATGCAACATTGGATGATGTGCTTGATCCGGTAATTCCAACAAGCATATTATTGTTGTCGATGTGTTCAATACCAAAATCACAACTGGCATCGACAGATACATCATCAACAGGCGCGAAATCTTCAATTAAGGTATGATTATCAATAGACAAGTCCATATGCAATTACGAAGATCTGAAAAACACAGAAGCAATGTCAGAATCGAAGTAAACCAGCGAATTTGAATTTGCGGTAATAAATTGTATACGTGCGGCTGGAAAATTTGTTGTAATACCTGGAATCGTATTGAATTATGATGATGATTCAGTGAGATTCAACAGAAAATCGAGATTTTAGGAGCTAAAGTTTACGGATTACGATTCAGAGGTTAATGAACGAGGGATTACGACTCAGGTGTTAATGAATGAGGGACGTGATTTGGGAGTCGGGTGTGATTTAACCTAAGATTATAATTGGATCAGTCAATATAAACTTTATGTGATGCCAAAAATACCCTTCATTAACTAATGTTCTTAGGTTTTTACAAAATATGAGTGTTTACGCCCGATCCTTCCCCTATATATATAGAGTCGAGTTAGCCTACATCCAGCAAAAACGCTACATCCATTGCGGATTCATCTGGGGCGTCCATCAAGATCATCCAACAGCAAGGATCTATGGTGTTTCCGCCTATGGTGTTTTCGGTGGGGGAAAAAAACACCATAGGCGGAAACACCATAGATCCTGGCTGTTGGATGATCTTGATGGACGCCCCAGATGAATCCGCAATGGATGTAGCGTTTTTGCTGGATGTATTTTACCCTAACTCTATATATATATATATATATATATATATAGAATTTAGAAAACAAAAACGGAAATAAGAATATTGATTTACGAAATTTGTTTAAAAAAATATTTTACATTAAATGGTGTTTATATTTAGGAAAGTTAGTTAGATTATTTTGACATTTTCAAAAAGTTTAGAGATTTGATTGTATAAATTTGTTAAAATTGAATATTTGATTGGTAAATATTCAAATTCCTAAAAGGGATTTTCAAATAATTAATTTTGTTAACTGGATCTCCAAATTTTAGGCCCATATCCACGATTCACTTAAAAGGAAACTATTTGAGCGGGAAAATGAGAAAATGGATTGTTGTGGTGATGCCACATGGCATCCAATCTTTTCATATATATATATTATATAGACTAGTTTTTGATATCCGTGCCATACACGGACGTATTTTAAAATAAAGTAAAAGTTATAGTAACATGTTCTAATAAATGCAATTCGATAATTGCAATCTAAGAAAAAAAACATCGGAAAATGTAAAAAGGTTACAAATTAGAAAATACAGACTTATAAACAACATTTGATGTTTTGTTTGTCACTTTTCCGTCTTCGTCTAATATGAGAAGTTTCAGTCCATCCCTGCTCTTAACCCTTGATAATGCAACGTAAAGCTGGGCATGACTAAAACATGGATTTTTTAAATACAGTCCAACTCTTAAAAGTGATTTACCTTGGGATTTGTTAACTGTCATTGCCAAACATACCGCAATCGGAAATTGTCTCCTAAAATACATATATCTAGATCAGGGAAGACATGCAATCGATCTTTCAAATCGGCGGTTTTAGGGTTAGGTATGATACAGTCAAAATCGATTTTAGAAAAAATTAAGGAGAACATCACTAATGATATGAAAAATCGCAGATTTGAAAGATCGATGCCTTAAAGATCGATGACTTCGTAGATGATGACGATGTTGTTACCTTCGTTTGATGTTACGGGCTTGACCTAGATCTCGGCCAGATTCTTCAAGCTTCATTGTTGGAACGGAGAAGGAGGAAGGGTTTCAATCGAAGCAGCAGGGGGAAACAAAAAAATGAAAGTGATTTTGGGATGATTACGCAACATATTAGGGTTTTATTTTAGCCAAGTTGATCATGGCCCGGATAAAACTCGGGTCGGGTATTCAAAACATTATACCCGCGAGTGTTGTCAAGCAAATCCTTTTTTTATTTAATTTGTGGTGATTTGGGCGGGAATTTGATGCTGAGGAGGGCTGTGGTGATGCCACCTCAGCATTCATCTTTTCTTTTATATAGTATATAGATATATTTATGTACATTTAGTATAGGTGGTAGTCTAATAGTTGTATTTATTTCCTTAGGGTATTTGTATGCCTATATTAGGCCTTTCTTTTTATTTGTAATGTAGATTACCTTTAATCTTTCACATGGTATCATAGGCCTTCTCTCTCCCTCCCCTCTTTCCCCTTCCTGCGATGGCTTCCTCATCTTCCTCCCCTCTAAACATCAATGGCCTCTTCCCTGCTCTTTAGATAAAACTCAAATCCAGTACCTATCTCCTCTGGCGAAATCAACTCCTTCTCATCTTAACCTACCAAAACCTCCTCCCTCATGTGGATGGTACCGCCACTGCGCCTCCTCCCACCGTCGTTACTGATGGCAAAACGGCGCCTAACCCCGCCTACAAAATATGGAACGATGATGACCAACAAACCGTCATCATCCTTCTCACCTCTCTCTGTGAGGAATTGGTTGCCGTCGTGGTGGGGTTAACCACTGCCCGTCAGATCTGGCTTGCCCTAGAGGCTGCCTACGGCAACACTTCGGTGGAACGGGTTCAGCTTCTCCGGGATAACCTCCGACAGATGACAAAAGGAGACCGACTAGTTGCTGAATATGGTCACGATTTCAAATCTATAAGCGACCAATTGTCTGTTGTCGGACATCCGATGGACTCATCGGAACTCAATCACTGGTTTGTCACCGGACTTGGTCCGTCCTTCCTCTCATTCTCCTCAACCGCTGCTGCCCTCTATCCTAATGCGTCGCTCTCTGCGCTTCTTGCCAAAGCTGAGAACTTCGAGCTCTTGGTCCGTGCCGTTAACGGTACCAATCCTAGCCCACCCGTCGCCTTTGCTGCCCAGTCCTCCGGCCCTGCTTCGAACAACCGCAACCCCCCACGTAATACCAACCGGAACACGAACAATTATCGGAACAACAGTAACTCCACCAAGTTCAAGGGGCCTCGCAGTTCCGACTCGTGCCAGTGGTGTGGAATCCCTGGGCATAAGGCCAACGTTTGCAGAAAATTGCTCAAAGTCATGAATGCCTCCAAATCCACTGGTAAGGGACGATGTTCCACGTGACAACCTCGGCACCCATTCGTGGCCGCGAGATCCGCTAGATATAGTCGAAGAAAGTTATAAAATTGCTCACAAGTTTAATATTAACGTGCAATATTGATGGTATGCCAACGGTTTCAAAATTTTCATCTGTTTTTTTAAAGAAATTGATCAAAATTTTTTATTAGAAGGTTAAACTAACTACTTAACTCTTATGAAGACAATTAAATTTCAGTTTTTTTATTTTTTAATGCACAAAAAATTTATGAGCAATTAATGTCAAAAAATGTTGTTACGAATGAGAAATTATATAAAGATCAAAAGGATTTCATCTTACAAGTGTCAAGAATCATCTATTCGATCTACATGTACACATGGAGAAAACCATTGTATTCAAGTTTGTTATCATGGTCACATTATTAATCACCACATGTAGGTTATTTCTCTTTCATTAGTTTTAGTTTCTTCTTAATCTCTAGCTTTTAGTACTTTCTTAGCTGCATTTTTTTAGAATCATGAATATTTTAGATAATTATTTGTAAATATTTTAGTTCTTATATTATTAGTTACGCATATCTTTAAAAAGGTATGCAATTTTAATATCTTCAAAAATATGATATATATACATATCTTTTTTTTGTCAAAAATACTATTCTTCTTATGTGGTTTTCGCTAATTCAATATACCTTATTTACAGTTGTTGGAGCTAGTGGTGAAGATCAAAATACGTGCACTAAGAGATCTTGTCTAATTGGATCTCCTCCTACCAATCCCGTGAGGCCCGTATGTCCTGCTCCCACATGTCAATTTAACCAAGGTTGTAAGGATTATTGTTATCCCAATCCGGAACCCTTTTGTCAAAATGGTGTGTGTTGTTGTTGGTAAACCATAAGTAAATCTAATAAAGCGTTATTTATTTTTGGAGTTTCATAT
>JBCNJP010004728.1:0-12796 GCA_039602395.1 Deinandra increscens subsp. villosa | reverse complement strand
ATTGATGTCCATCGTAAGAGTGCAATAATGGTACGATTTGGTTACTCTCTAAGGAATTTTAGAACAAAAGTGTATGAAAAATACATAGTACCAAACCTAGCCAAACCCACAAAACTTGCAAAAATCCCCAACTGGTATCGCTCAATGGTGGAACAAATGGATTGTGACAGCTTTGTAAATATACACAATTTGACTAATTCAAGGTTTTTATTCAAATTGCATATTGCATTAAATAGCTATTTAAAAATTGTCTCTTTTAAACTCTAATGAAATTATAATAATACTCATGTATTGTTGGAAAGGCTTTGTCAGCCACTGTAAAAGAAATACAATAAAAGTATACTTATGATCATACTTGGGACGATGGGGATATAACTATCTGAAAGAAAAACCGGTAAGCTAATTGTATTTTTTGTGTACATCAAGTGATGGTTTAGAACGTGCAATCTATGTTTCGAGTCTGATATATAATGCATATATTATAATACAAGGTACAAAATAAAGAACTTGTAGCTGATAAAATCTGTGACACCCCGTCTGAAAGAACATGGCAAACCCTACTCGTTGACTATATTTACATACGTATATATTTGTGCTTGACTTGAACTAGTAATAACATTAGTAAACATTGTGCACAAAAACGTCCATCCTTGACAAATTCTCACGTTTGTAGAGAAAAACATACCCGTGACAAACAGAAAGGTTCACCGTGTGATCGGTGGAACTTGAATAAAATAAATAAATAAATATAAAAAGTAACTTTTATATTTCCTTAAACGGTGTCGTGAGAAATCACGTCAACGCCCGGCAACGCTTAGGCGAACAATTCATTTAGAACTATTACTGGTTTTAAATCATGGAATATTGGAGCTTGAAAGCGGCAAGATCAAACTGTTTATTTTTCTCACGCGGTTGCGCGGTCAAAAAATAATTATATAACAATATTGTGACCTAGTAAATTATTTAGCAACTCGTCTCGATCAAAACCGTGGAACAGTTCGGCCTAAAATGCCTATTTATCAAGTTGGGCCCGGCCCGGCCCAATAAAGCAAATCGAACAAACCGAGCCCAAAACACGGCCCGACAAGCGAACCGAAAACTTTAATCTATAACATATCACGCCCGGCTAATTTTAATGATTAACGGGACTAACCACGTCAAAAACGGAGAAAGCCTCGTATACCGGCTCGGCACGAGCCATACCCGGCCCAATATCCGTTATCCTAAATTTTCGGCCCAACTAAAATCCATCAACTTAGTGGTTATTATTTTATGAATACACTACAATTATAGTTGCGGTTTTTATAAAAATTATGAGGATTGGTGAAACTTTTATAAAAACTAATACACTTAATCTCCTAAAATATCTAAGTAACTTAAGTTAATTAACTTAAACCATGGTTATTAGTTGTCTAACCATGATTAACACATTTAGACATGTGTGGGAAAAGGTACACAAGAGCCATACCCTCTTCTACACACACACACACTCAACCAACCTTTCAAAACCCTCCCTCCCTCTCCACGGATCGGCCACACCACCACCGCCTCCCTCCACTGCCGGCGAACATCACCGCCACCACTCGCAGCTGCTGCTGTTACTTGACGACCACCACACGTCACCGCCGCACCACCCACCTCTCCTCCAGGGGCGGACCTTATGAAGGTCCAGGGGTAGCCTGTACTACCCCTTAAACTCGTACGAGAAGTAGAAATTTTTTTAAAATTTTAGGTTTTTATGAACTTTTTCATTTGTGCTACCCCTATAAATATGTTCTTGATAGGAATATAAACAACTTCATCTGAGGCGGGATGGCATGGATTCTAATTTCCAACGGAAGGTTACGATTTCGACTCACGTTCTCTTCTTTTTTTTCAATTATATAGATCAGAAAATATTATTAATGCATGGCTTGGAGAGAGTTTCGAACATGGGTCTATAGGTTCGTAATTAAGGACCAAAACCAGCAAACTAGCAATTTAATATCTCTGAATATTTAGTTTTAATATTAAATCATAAATTCTTTTTCTTAAATTAAGTTTGAGGTTTGTAGCTATTTGACTCATTCTCAAAAATAATTTATATGATTTTTGTTCTTTTATTAATTTAATGTATAACAAGACAGTTTAATTTATATATTTATTGATATTTTTATGTTACTAAAATATTAATTTTAGTTCATATACTATTAATATTTAATATCATATAAAATTATAAATTCATACTCAACATATAAAGATCTTCATATTATAAACATACATATATATTAATTACGATGTCATCCAGTTTTATATCTGGTCCGACCGATTCATTGTCGGGTCTAGTTCTGAAAACATTGATTTAAAACAATCACATAAGAAATCAAGTTATCACTTTTAATAACCTCTTCGTCTTAATTCATAAATTATTTTTATCATTAGGCATTATCATCTTTATCTTTACATATTTATGTTATTGTTTTTTTATTATTTTTTTAATTTCTTCGTCTTTATTCATAGGCCAAACCCCAGCCACCAGATCTCCCCGTTGGACCCTGTCAGGGGGCTGCTGCCCATTGACCACGCTCTTTCAAATGCGCTACCCCCGAACTACTCTAAAAATTTGTGTTACCCCTTAAAAAAAGTCTAGTTCCGCCCCTGCTCTCTTCCCTCTTCATCTCGGCGCAACCAGGAAAACCCACCACCACCTTTCACCATCATCATCATCATTCGTCGCTACCTCCACCATCATCAGCCAACGCCATCTTCACCACCATGATCCTCCTCGTCATTCCTCATCATCACCGCCACCGTAAATCACCACCAACACCCTCTCTCTCTCTCTCTCTCTCTCCCTCTCTCTCTCTCTCTCTCTCTCTCTCTCTCTCTCCGACCGATAACCACCACCACCACCTTCACCACTATCGTCCACCACCACCGTCACCACCTTCATTATCATCACCCGACACCCCTACCGTCATCCTCACCATCGACGATCATCATCATCGGCGCCAACTGCCGCCACCACCGCCAACAGTCGCTGCCACCACTATCGGGTCCGGTCACCACCACCACTAGGATTTACTCGTTGTAAGCTCCTAACCCCTCTCCTTTACATTTCCTACATAAAATGTTACACCAATGAAAACCCTCGAGTCTTGATGATCTAGTTTTTCTCTCGGGTTAAAAACCCACATAAAATGATAAGTTATCCTTTTCTTTCTTTGTACATTTCATTGATCAAACTACATTGTGATGCCCTCGGGGCTTAATAATTTCACAATTGTGGGTCTTGAGTTAGAGGAACCGAGTGATGTTCCGAATGGCATAACCGGGAGTATTTACACTCGAGATTGAGTCAGAAAATGTTATTTCTTGTATTTCCTTTGGTTCATAATCGAGAAACCCTAAAATGGGTTGAAACACAAGATGATCATGAGTTATGTTAACTTAAGTCTAATTATATTCAAGAACTCTAAACATTCGGGTAAAAATGAAACCCATCAACAAAATCTTAACTTAACACATGTTTACATGTTGCTACAACTTCTTATGTGTTAATATGCACTTTTATTAGGAAAATCTTGGTGGATTGTGTTTATGATAAGTAACAAATGGACACAACGTAATTTGGGATAAAAATAATGTGATAAACAAGATCATGGAAATATATCATAAAAAAAATCTCGGACTAATGGTAAGGAAACCATGGATAAACAAATGGTGACCAAAGTTCGGACCTATCTCGGATCTTAGGAAAAACAAAGACTAAAGGACTTTTATTTTCCATGAAACAAAAGCATTTTGTCACACTTACTTGTCCAAATATTCGACATAACATTTTGATACCAATTAAACTTGATTAATCATTTTTAGTTGTTTAAAAACATGGAGCTATCCGTTAAGAATAATATCCGTTAAAGACTCAAAATCATAATGATAACGACTATTATTATTATCGAAACCATTCTAAACAAATGAAACCCTTTTATATATTTTTCAATGTTTAAGGATAGACCTAAGACAAACATGAAACTTTCTTTTGGATAAACTTATCAAATGATTATTTTCTAGTATGAGTCCACTCATGGTCCGGCACACAGTGGTTCACTAAACTTGTACTCACTATTCTTTTACCAACAAGATTCAAATGCAAGTTTTGATTTAAAGAAACGTCGAAATAAATAATACACCTTATTATTTATCCCGACGAATGGAAAAGATTATAAATATATATATGCATAATATATATATAAATATATATATCATAATTAACGAACAATTGATTAACTTATAACTCACACTTATCATATGTCTATAAGCACTATTAAAGCACATATATTTTGATAAATATTCCAAACGGGTTTCCAAAATATACAAACGGGAATGAATTGTCAAGACTCGACCAGGATCATTGGTTAACCAAAACGTTATCCAATGGAATCAAGACCTAAGACTTGTTCTATTATTATTAATGTTAGGACATCAGTTACTTACGGCTCATACCAGCTATCCCGATCATTCACCTTGAAGAGGTGAGTTTCACGGCCCCTTTCTTTTAAAACTGTTTAAATACTATGGGGGAGAAATCATGATCAAACAAATCTTCTTTACTTGATATTATGGTACAACTGTTACGCCTTATTGATTATCAGTTCTTTCATACCCCTTCATAGTAATTTGTTATACAACATATTGCTACAAATCCCACCAATAATTGATTTCAATTATTTCCTACAACGAAACGATAACTAGTGAATAGATCTATTTGGGTTGACAACCCTGCCCTAATTGGTAGTTTCAATTCTGACTCCGTGGTAACAAGTTACGGGGTACATGTCAGTTATTCCATGCCATTGGTATTTCTTACGGGAAGTTACCATAGGTGGGTAAATCTGTTAGTGTTTGAAATCAAGGTACAGGTAGATCAATGCAACGACGAGTAAACCATTATAATATCTCGTATATCATCAACTGTTTTACAAATACATTTTGTAGAGTCATAAACTTATGAACTCACCAACATTACGTTGACCTTAAAAACTCATGTATTTCTCAGGTAACTAAGAATCACTCTCGGTGTGCAAATGGGAAGTCTATCAAGTACTAGGGCCTGCATTAGGGATGGAGTCATGGTCACCCCTTTTCTATGTAAATAAATCATGAACACTCGTAACTTCTATCGTAATGTTTTCGTTTTCGATATTGTAAGACAATGTTATCTTTTATGAAATCCGCTGCAACTTTGATAACTATTTGGTTTTCAAACGTAAACAAAACTAATAGAGGTCGTTCCTTGTATCCACGACTATGACCCCATGACGTCACATGCCCACGTAATCAGTAACTTCGGGGTGTGATAAAATCCCCTCTCGTTCTTTTATGCGGAGGAAAGCAAGGGAAAGCAAAGGGGGGAATACAAGACGGTTGACGTCAAGGCCATAGCAGGGAAAATAGTAAGTTTATTTTGTGCTATATACTTTAATTGATAATTTGCTTAATTTGTTAAAAATTAAGCATCTCACTACACTTAGCTTAATTTACAGGTCGAGAGTGAAATACAAATCAATAATGGATTTGTAAACGTAGAACCGGGAACAGATGCCCTCACATTAGTTCTTGGAAAGGAAAGGGTGGATACTTGAAAGGTATTGGGTATGGAGTGACCGAAAAAGGACGATCAAAATAGGGGATGGAATAACTTGAGTTGGAACTCAAAAACGAGAAACTTCTTCGCGAGAAAAAAGATGAAGAGGTTAAGACCTTCTTCGAAAAGATGGCAGCACACACTGCGAATTTTTAATATACTTATAAAGCATCTGTCACAAAATTGAATACTACCGTTACCAGAACAACTTCAAGTACCTAAAGCGATACATTATGTACGTGACATATTCTATTCATAACTTAATACTACTAGCTATTGATATATACTCTACTTCTTACCAATTAAATAATTTTGTAGGTAAGTTCTGTGGAGAATCTTATTATGGGATCTAACCACAGTTGTATCATGCCGACAAAACGGTAACTATATATTTGTCAATTTCATTATCTTTTCATATTTAATTTTCATTTGATTGTTGATTTCTATAACATAATTAATTATTATAGGACATGAATTCTGTGGGCTATACATCTCCAATGATGGAAAAGGCAAGCATTTGAAACAGAACTGACTTTTAAGTTGATCCGGAAGATTGTATTTCATCAGGATGATAATCTGGATAGTTAATGTTCATCCGGAGTTTTTCGGATGTTCATCCGGAATATTGTAACTATTCCGGTAATAAGTTTGGAGTTCATCTCGGATGTCTACTCGGATAGTTAAAGTTCATCCGAAAAGTTAAAGTTGTTCCGGTTATAAGATTAAATATAGAGAAGCTAAATAATTGAATTGTAGGCCTATTCTTTGGGATCAGATGCCACTCCTACAGATACATCCGTGTAAAAAGAAAGGGTAACTATTTTCTAATTTCTTGATCATTTTCCCTTATAATCTAATCAATTAAATGTTGTTTTTAGGAAACTAAGAGACCCCACCCCTCCCCCCCCCCCCAAAAAAAAAAAAATTCCCCTTAAACCACACTCTGAGTTGGAAAAAGAATCTAAAGATGTTACTGCTAAGGCATCAACCAATATCTGAGGAAAAGGTACATGTATTTGATAATTTATTTATCAATCTTAGACTTTAGGTTGTTAATATGGTATTAAGTCACTCAGCAGATAAAGTGTAAGTTGCACATGGAGGGTCAGGCGAACCTCGTGGCATTCGGTACAATATTCAAAACCAAAAAAATGAAAATATTCATGTAGTTCCACTAGAAGATGATTGCTATAAAGTTTCCATTGATCAACCTATGAAGCCAGATATATTTTTACCATTCGAAACAGGTGATATGAAAGAAGTAAAGATGCACATAAAATTTTTGTTCCCTGGCCGATGAGTTGGGTGAAACCACTTGAAGATTCACAGGTTTGTTCCTTTAATTGCTTTCCAGTTGAAGATAGGTAAGTGAAAATCCATTTTATTTGTTTCCATTTGGATATATATATATATATATATATATATATATATATATATATATATATATATATATATATATATATATAGGTAAAAGATCCGTGTAGACCCCTTATTTTTTGTAGACCCGTAGACCCCTTATAAAACTCAATAAAACTCATTAAAACTCAATAAAAATAAAACTCAGTTTTGTTAATTTTGTTTTTTTTTATTTGCGATAAGCTTTTAAGAACAAAAAAAGACAATTAAAAAAAAAGAAAAACGAAAAACATTAAAAATTGAACATTTTAAGACAATGAGTTTTAAAAATCAATGAGTTTAAAACTCAATAAACTCAATAAAACTCAGTGTTGCGTTTAAAACTCATTATTTTAAAACTCATTGTCTTAAAATGTTCGATTTTTAATGTTTTTTTGTTTTTTTTTTAATTTATTTATTTATTTATTTGGTTATTAAAAGCTTATCGTAATAAAAAAAACCAAATTTACAACACTGAGTTTTATTTTTATTGAGTTTTATAGGGGTCTTACGGGGTCTACAAAATTTAAGGGGTCTACACGGAACCCTTCCCTATATATATATATATATATATATATATATATATATATAGTGAAAAGTTCATTGTAGACACCCTCATAAGTGTAGACAGGTAGACACCTTCTTTCACCATTAGATCTCTTGATCTAATGGTTGTGATTAATTTCCTTTTTCCTTTTTTTCTTTTTTCTTATTATTCAGAAAATTTCACATGTGAAAAAGAGCTATTTCACATGCGAAAGTGTCTACAATGAACCTCACCCTATATATATATATATATATATATATATATATATATATATATATATATAGGGTGAGGTTCAAATGAGAACTTTTTATTTTGAGAACTTTTGAGAACTAAATCTCAACCACTAATTTCAGGTGGGGACCACTATAATTCATGGGGGGGTTTCCATATATATAAACTAGTGGCTTAGAATGGTTCTTTTTGGTTCTCAAACCCAATTGGTTCTCAAATGGTTCTCAAACCCCCATAAGTGTAGACAAGTAGACACCCTATTTCACATGTGAAATTTATTTATTTCACATGTGAAATTTTCTGAACAATGAGAAAAAAGAAAAAAAAAGAAAAAAGAAATTAATCATAACCATTAGATCAATAGATCTAATGGTGAAAAGAGGTGTCTACCTGTCTACACTTATGAAGGTGTCTACAATAAACTTTTCACTATATATATATATATATATAATGTATATATATATATATGTGTGTGTGTGTATTTGATGCAGTATATCTAATTTTATTTTTCATGTTTCATTAATCCACCTAGAGTTACTAAAAGGTCAGACAACTACAGATAAGAAATACTTCACAACACTACAAGGTCTTAAAGCACAAGAATACAATATAGTAATGTTTGATTAGTATGTTTAATTAGCTAGGGATTTTCACTTACCTATCTTCAACTACAGATAAGAAATACTTCACAACACTATCGGATGGAAAAGCCGTTGAGAAACAGTGATCCGCTAGTGTGCGACGGTGGAAGAGAGCGTCGGACGGCGGTCTTTGTGGTGATGCACGACGAAGAAGGGCGAAGGCATGGAGGAGCCAGCGGCTAGGGTTGGCGTTGATGGGGGCGGGGGAGGGAGGGAGAGAGAGACACTACTAGAAAAAAATAAAATTTCCTACCAAATTTTCCGACCAAACTTAATTGGTCGGAATTTCAGACTATTTTCCGACGAAAAACCGACATATAATACCCTCGTATAAGTTCCAACTAAATAACGATGAAACACCTACACAACGAGAGTCATTAGAGGTGGATATTTCAATCCGATATTTGCAGAACATGTCACTTCTTTCTTGGATTTCGCGTTCACTAATTCAACTGATGTTGGAAGCCAAACTATAGAAGGAGTGGAGGTTTTACTAATTAGATGCCCTTGTGCCAAATGCAAGAATCAGAATTACAAGAGTAGAGAGGCGGTTGAGGAAGATCTAATTACCAAAGGATTCATGCCTAATTATTGGGTATGGTATGCGCATGGTGAAACATTTCCTAAACAAGGCGTCGGTCAATCTTCAAACCCCATGCCGTCTCACGACATAAATCATCATACAGACTATATATCAACCGAAGACATTGATGATGATGGTGATTATACCGGTTATGATCAAATGATTATGGAAAGCATGCACCAAAATCGCCATACTTATTATCATCAACCACAAGAACCAAACCAAACAGCCGAGGCATTTTATACCATGTTAGGGCAAGCCGATGAACCTTTGTGGGCCGGGTCTGAAAAAGCTAGTACACTCTCCACCACCACTAGATTGTTGAATTGGAAATCAGATTGTAATGTTTCCGACTCAGCATTTGATAGAATGCTCCAGATTTTCAAAGATAGTCTACCTAACGATGAGAAGCTACCTAGAAATCTTTATGAGACTAAGAAAATGTTACAGCCACTAGAGATGCCTTCACAAAAGATTCACGTATGCAAAAACCATTGTATGCTATACTATGGGCAATTTTCTGATCTAGATAAATGTGTAGTATGTCATGAAAACAGATACAAGGAAAGAGGGAACAAGGTGCCTAATTTGGTCATGACCTACATGCCAATTGGACCAAGGCTTCAAAGGCTCTTCAGTTTGATGAACGATTGTGAAGACAAAACCAAGAGGGGTATATGAAGTAACATGTCCTGAAAGCGAAGATGCGAATGATAGGAACACAAATACAAATGGGTTCCTTCAGTTTGATGAACGATTTGAACCCCCGGATGAAGTAACTAGTAGTGAACGCTTATTCCTAGTCACAAATACTAATGCGAACGAGCTAATAACAGATTTGGAAGATGAAGAAATTGAAGATGAGCAATTTGAAGAAGAAGAATTTGTAGATGAAGAAGATACAGACGACGATGAAAATGAAATGGATTTTTCAGACCACTCTTCAGATGATGATGATTGTTAGATGAAATGGTTTACAATGCTCCTAGTTATTCATAGTTAGTATGTTTGTTTGATTTAGCCTTATCTATTTGATAGCAGGTTTGTATGTCTGTTTTTGTCTTATAGCAAGATGAGTTTCAACAACTTTAATAATTGTTTTTAATGCAGGTACTTGATTATGGCATCTGGATCTCGTGGACGCGTCCGTAATATGAGAGACTCATCCTCATCTAGAGGCGGTGGGCCTATCAGACGTGTTGCTCGTACTGTAAACTCGTCAACATCTAAAACTAGTGTCCCTTATACTGTAAATTCACGGCCTGGTGACAGCAGATCGTTAAACCAACATCATGGTTATGCTGGCAGTACAAGTCATGGTGGTAACATTGATCCACCGGAGGACACTAATGAGTATACAGATGATGAGGATGGCAATCCAGCAGAGGACACTAATGAGTATACTGATGATGAGGATGAATCAGTTTTCACAGACACACTTGATAGGAGGCAATTCGTCACTCGCGTTGGGGAAAAGTGTGTCTATCTAAGATTTTAGTTTATATATTTTTATTTTATTATGCTGAATTGGTTACTTCAATATTGTAGGTTTGCTACTGGTAAGGTTCACAGAGCAATCAAGACTATGTTTACTCAAAAACATAAAGGAGTGTGGTTAACATGGAAAGAAGTACCAAAGGAAGTGGTTGATGAGGTGTTTGATATTTTTAAGGTAAGGTTCACAGAATCACTTACCTCTCACTATAGAGTGTAGATTTGGCTTATTTGATGCAGTATAATAATCATTACAATTATATGCATTGTTATTTAATTGATATTCTATTTACAACTTTTGATACTTTAAATTCTTTGTATCAGTTGTAATTGTGACTGTCATTAGTTCACTGAGGCAATGATTAAATGCTAGTTTTCTGTTAGACTTTCAATCGAGTCGATCTATTTTTCCAACATCTAAAGTAGTTTTTGCTGATGACTTTGGTAGACAGTGTATCGTTATGATCCAAAATGCGAGTATGCCACCAAAGAAGCATTCGAGAATGTGATGAAGGCTCGTTACCCGGACATAATGAGTGACTGGAGAAGTAAATCCAAAAAAAAAGCTATTAAAGCTGGACATTTTATCCCGCCTAGAGAACATAACTTCAAGGTGATTTGTAACTATCCGCCTAATGGGGTGGATCTTGACAGATGGCGTAAAATGTGTAAGGTATGTAAATAAATCTTGATAACCCATAAATTATGTATATTTATATGATTTTGCTGCCCACTGGATATATGATTTATTAGTGAATACTCTGCACAAAAACAAGGGATTTTTAAGTGATTAGCATAGTAAAAAAAATACCATTTGAACCAAAACAAGACGACAATGACTGCAGGACTGAAATGGCTGCTCAAATTTCTTGTACATAATCTCTACACTTCTAATACATTCCCAAATTTCTTCAGGCTTGGGACACGGAGAAGTGGCTGCAGAGGTCCGAGTGTGCGAGAAAGAACCGCTTGAGTGCTGATAGCTCGGGTGTGATATCGCGTCACACCGGTGGTTCTATGGGATACGATGAACATCGTATTAACCTGGTAAGTTAACCATTACGGATTTTAACTTCTCGATTCCTATGCGATGATGATGCATTGCTCCAACTTGTGAATTTTACAATTCTGTCATACATGAAGTTTAGTTGCTTACTTGTTTATATGAGTACCCAAGTTCCATTACTGCATTATGTACTTTAATAGTTTTGTTCCCACATTTCCATTACTGCTTTGTTTTGTTCAGCTACTAAGATTAAGGTTCCTGATCAGTTTGCATTTTTGCAAGCTGTTGAATCAGTAGCATTTCCTGATGGTCCATGGCTGTAATAAGATATCAGTGGGTTCAAATATATTAAATGATGTATTTTTTTCTTATGCAGAAAAAAGATTTGGGTCGTGAGCCGACCTTTAAGGAATTATTCTTTGCCACACATCTTACCAAAGATTCGAAGCAAAAATTTAAATCCGGTGAATGTCAAAGCATGGAAGAGTTAGAGTTTTGTACGCCGCGGTCAAAAGAAGCTTTTGTAAGTTGTCTTCACCTATTCTATTTTATATAATATTAACTTTTAGTACAATAACATTTTCCAATAAATTATAGGGTTCGTACGAGACGGCCATGCTCCAGAAATATGGAAAGGAGCATGATGATTCTGATTTGTGGGTGGGTAAACAGGGAGGGCGCGGCTCACGAATATTTGGAATTGGCTCTTCAGATCCACAATTTGTAGTAACCGGGAAGTTATCAACTATGGGATCTGGCCCATTAGTTGCTGATTATCAACGATCACAAAAGCGGGTACGTACACCTCATAAAACTTTAGATTATAGGCCCATTAGTTGCTGATTATAACATTGCCAATGGATTACCTTATCAACTAACTGTCATCCTCACACTTTACCAACCAATGCATTAACTTATCAAACTTTGAACGACAATTAACAACATTGCCTAAGATAGCCAACAGAATTTGGAGAGTTTAGTAGCACAGCTACTTAAAAGGAATTTGAATCATTCCCTTACAAACAGCACCCTACACTTTTGACTAATTACACAACACCCTTTATAAAAAAAATATATATTTTGGGACATGTAATGTAGTATCTTGAATCTCAAGTACAGCTAGGTATAGTTTACTCATCTTGAGTCTTGACTAATAAAAAAGTTTGGATCTTGAATTTTTTCGCATATTATACAACTTATTCAATTTATACAACTTAATTGACACATTATAAAAACCCATCACCTAATTTAGATGTTCCAGTTGATTTACTTG
>JBCNJP010004727.1:0-46959 GCA_039602395.1 Deinandra increscens subsp. villosa | reverse complement strand
CAATTAGACATAATGAAGCCCAAATAAGTATAATGAGGCCCAATTGGGCATAATAATCATAATTGGGTATAACGATCCTCAATTGGGTACAATTATCCTTAGTTGGGTATAATGAACCACAATTGGGCATATTCAAGATATTTAGGCATAATGATCCTCAATTGGATGTAATTATCCTAAATTGGGTATAAGGAACCACAAGTGGCAATAATCATCATAATTTGGGCATAATGATCCTCAATTGGGTATAATAAATCATATTTGGGCATAATGATCCTCAATTAGACATAATGAAGCACAAATAGGTATAATGAGGCCCAATAGGGTATAATGAGGCCCAATGTGTATAATGAGGCCCAATTGGGCATAATAATCATAATTGGGCATAATGATCCTCAATTGGGTACAATTATCGTTAGTTGGGTATAATGAACCACAATTGGGCATATTCAACATATTTAGGCATAATGATCCTCAATTGGATGTAATTATCCTAAATTGGGTATAAGAAACCACAAGTGGCAATAATTATCATAATTTGGGCATAATGATCCTCAATTGGGTATAATAAATCATAGTTGGGCATAATGATCCTCTATTAGACATAATGAAGCCCAAATAGGTATAATGAGGCCCAATTGGGTATAATGAGGCCCATTGTGTATAATGAGGCCCAATTGGGCATAATAATCATAATTGGGCATAATGATCCTCAATTGGGTACAATTATCGTTAGTTGGGTATAATGAACCACAATTGGGCATATTCAACATATTTAGGCATAATGATCCTCAATTGGATGTAATTATCCTAAATTAGGTATAAGGAACCACAAGTGGCAATAATCATCATAATTTGGGCATAATGATCCTTAATTGGGTATAATAAATCATAGTTGGGCATAATGATCCTCTATTAGACATAGAGGTGCAAAAACCGGTTTGAAACCCAAACCGGTTCGGTTCTCAAACCGTTTTTGACCAAAATCGGTTTTGGTCTCAAACCGGTTCGGTTCTCAAACCGGTTTGAAGCACGAATAATGGAAACCGATGAAACCGGTTTCGGTTTCAAACCGAACCGGTTTGAACCGGTTTTATATATATATATATTTTTTTTTAACTTTATAAAAACTAAAAAACATACTTTTTATTGAAAAAACCCATAAAACATTACAAAAGAGAATAAGTTCACACCTAAACGATTGCAAAAGTACCTAATTTGAAAGAAAATACAAATTATTTTAACCGGTATTTAAACATTATTGTAAATTTAAGAGTTTTTTTAGAGATTGGGAAGTGGGGTAATGTTTATAACACATAAAGAGGGTATATATACCAATTTTTAGGCTCAAATCGACTAGAAACGGCTAGAAAAGTTGCTTAAAAGTAATGTGAAGAAACCGGTTTCAAACCGGTTTGGGCCAAACTGGTTTGAAAACCGGTATCTTCACAAAACCCCCTAACCGTTGACCGGTTTGGTCAAAACCGGTTTTGACCGGTTTGAGAACCGGTTTAAGAACCGGTTTGAGAGCACAAACCGGTTTGAGATCTGCACCTCTAATTAGACATAATGAAGCCCAAATAGGTATAATGAGGCCCAATTAGGTATAATGAGGCCCAATGTGTATAATGAGGCCCAATTGGGCATAGTAATCATATTTGGGCATAATGATCCTCAATTAGGTACAATTATCCTTAGTTAGGTATAATGAACCACAATTGGGCATAATCATCATATTTGGGCATAATGATCCTCAATTGGATGTAATTATACTAAGTTGGGTATAATGAACCATAAGTGGTAATAATCTTCATAATTTGGGCATAATGATCCTCAATTGGGTATAATAAATCATAGTTGGGCATAATGATCCTCAATTGGATGTAATTATCCTAAGTTGGGTATAATGAACCACAAGTGGCAATAACCATCATAATTTGGGCATAATCAACATAATTTGTGCATAATGATCCTCAATTGGGTACACTTATCCTTAGTTGTGTATAATTAACCACAATTGGGTATAATCATCAAAATTGGACATAATGCTCTAATATTGAGTATACTAATCACAATTGGGCATAATTATCATAATTTGGGCATAATGATCCTCAAGACCTCAATTGGTTTTAATGAGGCCCAATTAGGTGTAATGAGGCCCAATTAGCTATAATGAGGTCCAATTAGGTATAATGAGGTTTAATTGGACATAATGAGGCCCAGTCGGGTATAATAAGGCCCAATTAGATATAGAGACACCCAATTGGGTATATTTTTTTTATTTCTAAATATAATACTTTAATTGGGTATAATAATATTTTTTTTATATATAAATTGATCATACGTTTATAAAATATAGTATTATGTTTCTTTTAGTATATTATTTTATTAAGAGATAATTATGAATAAGTTTACAATTTTTTATTACAAAATATATTAGTTTAATTGGGTATAATAATAGTTTATTAAACATACTAAATCGACATACTCTTACAAAATATAGTATTATTTTCCCAGTTCTCGTTGTTTTTTTTAAATATATAAGGTATTTATCTTCAAGAATTTTCGGTCGATCTGTTCCCATATTTACGAACCCAGTTTCCAAACATGTTTCAAATCATCATAAACTTGAATTTCGGGATCAAAAATTTCATAATGCAAATCTTCCCTCCGAAAATTCCAGTAAGGTTTCATCCATTTTCTAAACTATTCCCTCCGAAACCAATTATGAGTTTGGAACTTTGTTTTACCGCCGTGATATTTTCAATCTCCGATTTACACGTTACCATGATAAACCAACTTTGTTCACCAAAATTATATTCACGAATTGGGGAATCACTGCAGTCGTCGGAAAAAATTTTATTCAGTCCTCATCTTCTACAGAGGTACGTGATATTTTTTATATTTATTTGTTGAACATGGATGTAATTTGGTTATGATTTTACAATCGTCATTAGTATCTGTTGTGTAATTTTAGATCATGGAACCTGAAAACACAATGGAAAATAACGAATTACGCAGCATGCAAAACGATGAGGCATACAGTAATTTTATGATTCAGGAGAAGCCAATGAGGACCACAATGAAGCCAACATTTCTGATTCGAGTGACAGTGACAGTGAAGGAAGTTTAAACAGAGAAACAATTACGGCGACTAGATTGGAATGTCTAAATCCCAAAAAAATTAAAGTCAAGAGGGGCTTGACTAGACTTTCCAAGATGAAAAACGCGTACACAAACTCGGGTGGAAAAAAATGCCGAGTCAAGTTTGATGCCTATGGAAGGTTTAGCGGAAGGTATAATTCAGAGTTTATAAGTTTTCTAGGAGATCTAGTCCGTGAGAATGTAGGTTTAAGTGTTTTCAATTGGAAGCACGTATCAAAGGAACTGAGAGACAAGCTATGGGCTTTGATAACGGTATAACTATAGATTTTTGTTTGCACTTGCAGCTAATTTTATTAATATTATACATTGCAATTTCATTCAAATTATAATATGTTGGTAATTATTATTTCAGCGTTATTAAGAGGTTGATGAAGGTAGGAGAAAATATGTTATGAATCGCCTTGGGATGCTATTGTGCAGCTTTAGAAATAAGCTGTACGAAAAAGACATACTACCTAATCTTAGTAAACCAAACAAGTTGGCAAAAATCCCAAGACGGTACAGGACTATACTCCGTAACCAACAAGACTGGGACAATTTTGTTGCCTACACACAATGTGATCAATACACGGTTTAAATCTTCCTTTTACCTCCATAATTGTAATTTATGCCATTTTAATATTTATTTGATTTAAGAAATTAATGTCGATCTTGTTTTATTGTAAGGCTGTTTCGGGGAGGTCGAAAACTGCTTGTTTGATGTGCATCTATAACCACCGCTTAGGGCGGGGTGGATATGCTAGGCTTGAACAGAAACTGGTTGGTGTTCAGCCTTCATACTACCTACATGTTTAGAACTAAAACATCAAATGATGTGCTTTCTTACTAATATGATTTTTTTTCTGTGATATATGACAAGGTTGAAAGTAAAGTAATCGATGCAAGCACAATGCCTTCCCGGTCACTGCTATGGTACAAAGCGCGTGAGAATAAAGCGGGCGAAATAGAAGATGAGGTTGCTAAAGAAATAGCAGCAGAAATAGTGAGTGGACTGCAGCTTTATTTTTGCTAACTCTATTACTGTGATTAATATATACGAAATTGTATTAATGTCTATGATATTTTTTTTTGTATAGATGAAAACTGAAAAAAAGATCACTGATGGACAGCTCAAACTTGATCCAGGCAATGATGCCATGATAGTTGTCTTAGGGAAGGAAAAATATGGGTCGTTGAGAGGTGTTGGCACGGGAGTCAACCCTAATAAATTTTTTAATGTTCCAAGACAGCGAGGGTCCATGAAACAGCAGTTGGATGTGCTTCAGGCTCAACTAGAGAAGGAGAAACAAGAAAATGTGGAAAAGGATGAACAAATAAACGCGTTGAAAGAAAGGATGACCGAAAATGAAAAAAAGTTAGCTTTGATATTAGCCACCCTTCCACCTCAGGGGCAGCAGGTATAAAGTGCTTAAAAATCGTGAGGAGATTACTAGTCAAGAGGGGAGAACTTCACAAGATTTTCCTGCCGAAAGGTTGGTTCCAAAGGTTGAGGTGGAATTGTCCATCGAAGAGGTCTGGTTTTCCATCAGGTTAGAGTTCATGGAGTTTGTTGTATAATTGAGAGAGCTTGAAAGAGAGTTATAGCAGTTAACATCATAGGAGTAGAGTTAGGAATGCGGACAAATTAGAATCAGTGAAGAGTTTAACCACGTCTCGCTCGCAGCGAGGGAAGATCTCTATCGTTGGATGGTGTGAGTGATGGGATGTCATACCGGGGTTATCATTTGCACAAGCAATTTTAAAGGATTTTGGTAGGCTGGTAATCATATATAAGAGAAATGAGAATAGGTGTGATAGCGAAATGAATATAGTTGAGAACCATAAGCTTGAAAATTGAGGTCACGAGAATTTTGAAATGAAAGGTCGTATTCCTCATAACTGATGGTTTGCCGAGTAGGATTTCCCCAGGGCTTCCATACACTGTAAATTACATTTACGTGTGCACCCGTAACGGTAATTCACCTTGTATGGTCACGCTGGTTCTTCTTACTTTAGCTTACCAGGTTCGGTGGGGTAGTATGTGGTTTCCAAGGGTAAGTATCAAGAATGTGGTCATGAAATCAAAAGTAACTGACTGGGATTTGCCAAGGAGACAAGTTCTGAGAATAACAGCTGATCTAACTTAAAGTTTATCGTAGGTACGATTTGGTAAGCAAGTGGTTCAGTAGGAGTATGGGCAGGGCAGGCTACAATGCCCCCAACTTACTTAAAGATATAGAGTAGTTATTGTCTGACTCGATCACGAATCCGTTATATACACATATGTTTATATATATACTGAGAGAATCTCATATTATACTTAGTCATCACATGCCTGATTTCATTTATGTTACTAAAGTCACATTCACGTTGAATTATCACACAACACTATGTGATTTATAATGCGAGGTCTAAATTGACCAAGGGAAAGAGTGTCAACATTTTTGGGTAACAGACGCAGTCACAAGCATCCCATGAGAAATCATCTGATTTTATACAATGTTGCCCTATACGAGGCTAAACAGTGTTCTTTACTAACTCGCTACGATAAAGGTACTCCCGGTTGGGTGTTAATGGGTGTCCTACCTGTAGGTCCGAAATCAAACCAAGAACACGATATTTGATCGTAAATGAGTGCGGAATCCTCAAATACGATTGATTCAAGAAACAAGTAGATGAAATAGATTCAATCTAAGATAAAGATTGAATCTTGAATGAGAAACACCACTTGGAAGCTGATCGTAAACACTAGCAAGAACAAAGAAATCGTAAATGGTAATTTGTATTGAAAAGCTTAAGTCAAAAACATGACCATGAGGTGGTATTTATACCACCTCATGAGATTACAAGGCCAATCATAAACAAGTCTAGCCCAATCATAAACATGAAATTGGCCCACATGGCCTATTAATCAAACTAGACTAAGCCCAAAAACTAAAGCCCAACTAATATTCATGCCTTATATAATATAGCCCTACAATCTTCCCCTAGGCATGAACCATTAGACCACTCACGGCAGCAGCAAATCAAACCTGAATGAGGTTTGAACGTTGTTCGACCACCACCCGTTCTCTACAATCTTCTTAGCTGCTCCATCAAAGATACCAACCCTAATAGCATTCGCCATGTCATTCTCGTCTCCAAGTATGGGTTGGGTGGCCAGAAGCTTGATGTCTCGCTCACCAAATCTAAGCAAGTCCACCGGATCATAAAATCTGAATTGACGCATCGGCTTGCAGAGAACCACCACTTCATGTGTTGACGGATCGTAATACCAGCAATCAAAATTTCTTACCAGTGTGCCATCCTCGATCTCGTCCAACATATTGATGACCCTTGTGCGCTTAGTTGGTGGCCTCCGTGCTTCTCCAATAGGCTGCCCTGTCGCAGGGTCAGTCCCGGTCTCTCTCCATCTGACCTCTTTCAGCTCAAACTCTCTAAAATCATTCTCCATATGGCCTACCAGGTTATCTCTGATCAAATTACCTTCAGGTCCATTCCATCGGTTTATAAATGGAGCTCTCAGAAGGCTCCTGATCTCAGGCTCAGTCCAGGAGTGGAATTGAGCACGTGTTTGATAGTACTCCACTGGACTATAGCCGTCACGGATAACGGCAAAGATTTTCTTCTCCATATCGTAGTGCCAACATAAGATTGCCTCACGACTCCCACGTCTATCAATTGAGCTTTCACCAACGTCAATGGTGTATTGAGTGGGAGCTGGTCCTAGGAAGAATTCCCTGAACCAGTTTTCGTGGCATCTTGGAGCCTTTGAGATGATCCTGCCACAGCGGGCGTAATCTTGCATGACAATATTCTCATCACCTTCATCAGTCTCCATTGCATCAACAGCTTCATTTCTCTGTGATGAACTCTGACCTGGAGCACCTGTGGTGTTAGACCCTACACCATCCTTCAGTTCATCCACTTTCTTCTTTAGTTCCACCACCATGTTGTACAGATATTTCATTCTATCCTTGTCTGCCACTTCCTTCTCTCTCATATATTTGTTTTCTTCCATGAGAGCCTTGATCTCATTCTGTCTGATCCTGTTCTGAGAGATCAGAAAGTTGATATGAGGATCGGTGCTTATCCTCAGATCAATTGGTAGCTCAGCAGCTTGAAAAGGCCTAAATCCTGGAATAGTTGTTGGCTGAGTTACCACAGGATCTGCACTCACTCTTACTGGGCTTGGTGCAACAAAAGTATGATCAACCTCCAGAAATTGCCTATCTTCACGAACAGGGCTTTGCACGTTCAGAATCGGACTAGCATGCTGCACTAGGGCAGGTTGATCTTCACCGGTTGTTGTTGTTGTTGCTTCAGCTTCTTCAGTAGCTTGGCCTTGAGAACTCTGACCCACTTCTGGTTGGACAAGCAGCACACTGGAGCTAGATTTCTTGAAGCTAAATCTAATACTCCTTGGGTCAGTCCTCTTCCTCGGAGAAGGTTCTCTTGCAGGAGCAGGTTCTTCAGCCACCTCATCTAACTCAAAATGAGTATCAATGTCTTGAGGCACAGAATCACCTGAGGAAGAGGTATTCATCACATCTCTTGATCTTTTGTGACTCAGAGGTCCCAAGTCACCAAATATATCATTATCTTCAGGATTGGCAAAGATGTCATCCATGACGTTTTCTTAGTCAGAAGGAATGACTTCGGGATCCTCAACCACGTTCACAGCCGGAGTAGCTCTGTCGTCTTGGTCTTCAGCCACTATTGCATTCACAGCTGGCTCATCGGCCACTGGCTCTTCATCTTCCAAAACTTGCTGACGGGCTACCTCTGGAAAGGCACCTCTTTTAGCCCATTCCAATCTACCCTCAAACATGTTTTTGCCCCTCCTGTCTTGGGTCTGGAGTCCAAACACTCCAGCATCCATCACCTTCACGTCCAACTTCTCAACCCTCTCTTGAATCATGGGGTATTTCATCATCACCACCATCTGCACGAATCTCGGTGTCATGAGAAACTGCTCACGCGCACTCAGGTCAGCATTGCCAATCCAGTCTAGCAGCATCATCTTTGAAAAGTTGTAGTCCCAGTCAAGGGCCAATGCGACAAATGCTGTGCCGTGTATCTTGTTCAGCTGGTCGAAGCTCGTTCTCTTGCCCAGAAAAGATTTCTGCATGAAATGGGCAAGGCATCTCCAGTAATGCGGCAGCTGTTTCTTGAGGATAGGCGGAAATTTGCCTTCATATCCCAGAGATTGGGCTCCTGCCAGAACGACTTCCTTGGGGTATTCAACCGGATTGGTAGCACGATCGTTGATAATTAGGCCTCTTCTAATATCTTCCTCCAATATGATGATCTGACGGTTCTGAACAGTAGCTGTGATTCTCGTTTTGTCAGCACTCGCCCTAGCAGAACCCCAAAATTCTCTCACCAGCATCTCATCTATCAACACGCTCGTCCTCAAAGCATGGTTGATCTTGCATACGTTCATTCCCGCCACCAGAGAGAAAAATAGTTCCATATGATGCTCTGGTGGGTCTTCCAGGTATGCTGGAATACAGTGGTCATGATCAAATTTGATATCTTCATCGATAACATTGCCTGCCATCTGAGACAAACAAGACATATGCATCAGATTTGATCATTAATAAGCAATTATGATTATTGACCCTTGACTTGTTCAATTGACGATCACATTTTACTTTTCAACTTCACAAAATTTCAATTTGAACATTTTTAGGGAAAATAATTGAATTTAGAACACGCTCACAAACACCGACAAATTTTATCTCAAAACTGTTCAATTTTAATGAGATCTCAAAAATATTTAAGTAATTAAGATTTAAACACTTATTAATTCTCATTAAAGGTGAGTTTACGATTCACAAAATGCGTTTACGGTTCTTTAAATGGGTTTACGATTATCTAATAAGTCGGCCCAATCGTAATCTCCAAATCCAATCGTAAACGCCAAATATCTATCTGGGCCTGATCGTAAACTCTTAAGCCCTTTTTGTCGTTTTCACCGGGTCGTAAACGATCCGATCGTAAACACCAATCGATCGTAAACACCCAAAACTTCATCTTCTTCACGACGCAAGTCGTAAACACCGTTTCTGCCATTGATAGAACCTGCAACACACTCGTAAACGAGATAAAACCCAATAAAACTACAGTAAAGTTCATCCAACTACCTTTAAAGCGTTCAAATCTCAAAACCGATACCAAAACACCGAGAAATTTGCTCGAAAACAGAAATAATCTCGATCGATTGAAACTTAGGGTTTGAAACAGAAAACCCAATAAACGATGGTCGATTTTGAAGATAACCAGAGGGGTTTCGGTCGGAATTTGATAACGAGGGTGATGGTGTGATTTGTTTGAGAAAGGGCGGACGGAGACGGGCTGTGGGTGGTTTTCCGGCGAGATGTGCGGCGGAGCTAGGGCTTGCTTGGGAGGGGTCGTAAACGGTGAGTGGAGAGAGAGAAAAGTGATCGTAAATGGGGGTATATAAATGACAAAATTACACTTAACCCCCTCCCACAAACCGTAAACACAAAAGGTTTCAATTAACCCCCTTAAACTTTCAAATTCTTTCAAGTTTACCCCAAACTTGTTAATTCTCACAAATATTTGAACTTTTTGACACTTTGAAAAATTTTACAAAACTTCCCCTCGGAATCATACCCGAGTATCCGATCATGATCATGAAAAATTTAAAAAATTTAAACAAATTAAAAACAGATAACAATTAAAACCAAAATAAATATTTACAAATTTTACCTCGGAAATTTCAAATATTCACATACCTGGTGCCGGTATTTTTCACAGATAATTTCAGACAGGTCTTTGACTGAGGAACCCTTCTCAGCTTTCGTTACTAGACACTCTAGACAATTGTCAGGTGGTTTGAACACAGAAACTCACATCCAGTAAAGTGCTTAAATATAGTACAGATTTACCGATATGTTTAACCGTCCCCACACCCAATTTTCCATAGCAAAACCTACCCAACCTCAGAGTTTATTGAGGATTCACAAACCCCCAACTTGAGGAACCATGCAACACTGCTTTGACTACCACTTATTTCTATTTTTCATACATTATCAGTTGATGATCAGGTCGGCCGCATAAGCACGCAGAGAAGACCAACTGAATAATTTTATTTTCTTTTCTTTTCTTTTTCAGAATATTCATTTTTTGTATTCTTTTTCTTTTTCTTGTGGTGTTGTCTTATACAGTATAAGCATGGCGTGTGAGAGAGTGAATACTAGGTAAATACCACTCTCAACCCGTTTTTGTCGGGACTCAGTTTTTTAAACCATGTAGACTAGGATGGGAAACTAAACATGTATAGAGTTTAAGATTACTGCACTTACATAGATGATCATTGTTTTGGTTGTGTTAGAGCATATTCCTATGCTATGAGTGTCTCGTGTATTGTATCTATGTGAGCGTGTCTAAGTGATAGTTGTAGTGACTATTTGGTTATGGGCGTACCACATGGTCCGGCGTATCAGTTTGATACGCTGGGCGTTTAGTCACTTACTATAAATAGGTGTGTGTTAGAATGTTAGCTTAACTAGTGAAACACTTCTGTCATTCTACACCTTTCTGTGTGTGTTTCTAGAGAGAGAAACCAGAGAGAACTTCATTGTATCTTTAAGTGATCAATAAGAATTCTCTTATTTACATCTCGTGTTCGTTACTTTGATCAAAGCATGCAGTAGTAAGATCGTTTCTCGTTTCTACAAGTGGTATCAGAGCATTTGGTTGCTCTACTGCTGTGTTTTTGATCAATTTTCGGAGTTTTAGAGAGAGAAAGCTTGGGTTTGGTAAGTTTTTCTTCAATTTCTTCCAATTCTGAGTGATTCCAAGGATAAAAATGATTTATGTATGCTCCTGGAGTATTTTCGCATCATATTGATCTAGTTTTCAGCTTCAATTGTCAAAATTTGTGAAAATCAGTCGATTTTTGAGTTTTCTGTGACTGGTCCGCCCAACGAACAGTCTGGTCCGCCGTTTGATCCGCTAGGCAATCTTCATCAGTCTGATCCGCAGCAGTTACAGCGTATCAGTATGATCCACTGGTTTATTTGGTCCGCCGTACCAAATTTGATCCGCTGAAGATTTCTGGTCCGCTAGTTCATCTGATCCGGCATCTGGTCCGCTAGTTCAATTCTGATCCGCTAGTTCATTTCTGGTCCGCTGAATATCATCTAGTCCGCTGGGATTTATCTGATCCGCAATTTCACACTGATCCGGAATCTGGTCCGCTGACTTTGTTTTGGTCCGCTGACAGAATAGTGACTTTCACTAAAACTGACGTAACTTGCAAACCGTTTGGAGTTACGGAACCCAATACCAGCCAAAACGTTCGTCTTTCCGAGATCTAGGACTTGTACCAGCCTACAGCCAGTACCAAGCAGTTTTGATCCCCAAAATCGGCTTGGAAGACCTTCGTTTTTGAGTTCGAAGTTTTGAAGTATCATTTTACGTTGAAAAAATGTCCGATTTTCAAGCGTTTGCAGCTATGCAAAGCACGGTACAAGCTATGCTCAATTTTGATAATGAAATAGGAACAAGTCAGAAAGTTCCCAAGTTGTTAAAATTGGAAGATTATCAAAATTGGAAGCAACGTTTCTCTGCATACATCAGCACAAATGATATTGATTTGTGGATTCCGATTCGAACGCTATATGTGCGTCCAACTGACAATGGGGAATATAAAGAGATTCAAGATTTTGATAAGGATGAACGACGAAGTTATGAACTTGAACAAAAAGTTTATGGTTATCTTACCATGGCTTTACCTACTGAGTTGTTACATCAATTCAGTACTTGCAAGAAGGCTAAACAGTTATGGGATGCTTTATCTGCTCGATGTGAAGGCAATGATCAGTATAAGAAGAGTCGAAGGAAAGTGTTGAACAAAGAATTTGAAAATTTCCAACAATACGACAAAGAAAATATTTCTGCTCTTGTTTCAAGATTTTCACATCTAATTAGTGAGATGAAAGTAGTCAAGATTGAAAAGACCGAGGAAGAATTGAAAGAGAAATTGATGGAAGCATTACCAGAGAAATGGGAAAATTATGTGTTGTTGCTTACTCATGACAAAGACTATTCCACATTATCATTTCATGATTTGACTGGAAAGCTTCATGCTCGAGAAATGGAAATGATGAATTCAAACAAGTCCACTGCTCAATTACAAAATCCTGAGTTATATCATGGACAAAATTCTGCAAGTATCAATGCAAAATCTAAATCATCTGGTTATGATACATCAAATCCACCTCAAACAGCATTTGTTGCTGATCATGGATCAGGAAAGTATGAAAGTTCATCAAGGGGGTGCAGTTTCACTGGTAATGCTTCCATCAATTGGATGAAGATCAGTTGAACAAATTAGATTTGGAGTGGCAGTTTGCTATGCTAACTGAAAGAGGTAGAAGATTTATCAAGAAACATGGAACGTCATCTATTTTTCAAGGAGACAAACTTGGTTTAAATAAGTCACAGATCAAATGTTTCAAATGTTCCAAATATGGTCATTTTGCTCGTGAGTGTCCCGCAAAAGAAAAGGGGGTTCAGACAGCTGATAAAACTGCTTCACCTCAAATTGCTTTGACTGCTATTTCTTCTGCATCAAAAGAACAAACATCGAATGAAGGTTATGATTGGGCTGCTGATTTTCCCGATGAGTCTTGTTTTGTTGCTCAGATTGTTCACAGTGATGACGAAGAAGAGATAACAGATTCTGATTCAGATGTTAGTAGTTATGGAAATAGTGGTTATGAATCTGTCTGTGAGTTTTGTTCTCAAAAAGATAAAATGATTCAAGGTTTAGTTAAGGAAAAAGAAGATTGGGTCGCTGATAGAGAAAAGTTGGAAGGTATGATTCAAGAGTTAGAATCTCAAAAAGAAAAGTTTTCAGTTTTTCAGACAGAGTTAATTGAAAAAGAGTTGCAGTTTCAAGGTGTTGAGCGGGAATTTGAAAAGAAATTTACAAAATTATCTGCAGAAAAGGATGAATTAGTTCAAGAAGTGCAGAAATGGAAAGATGAAGCTTGAGGATGCAGCAAAAGATTTTCAAAATCTTTTTGATAAATAAAACTCCAGACTTGATACTCTTACTCAACTTTCTGGTGATCAAGCTACTAAGATTCAATCTTATCAGACTGGTATGGAAAAGTTACTTGATGAGAAGAGGGAGTTGGTTAGAGTGAACAAGTTGCAAAATGCAAATTTGGATATTCAGAAAAGAAATGAAGATAAACTCGAGAAGGAATTGGTGGCCGGATTAGATGAGTTAAGATTGCAAAAGTATGAAACTAACAAAGTGGCAAAGAAGCTCATTGCAACAGAAAAAGAGTTGGCTGAAGCTAATCAAAGAATTTCTGAATTAAAGATTGAAGTCATTGATTCAAAACGTCTTTTGAACAATGTTACTAACTCACAATCTTTTACATGTTTTCTGGCCAAAGATGAAAATTTTGAGAAGATGTTTAACAAGACAGTCTCGCCACCAGGAAGTCTCAAAGAAGGCGTTCATGATTTGAAAGACAAGGCTGAGATTGGTGATTATTCTGAGTTTGTTGGTTCCAAATCTGTTGAAGAAAAGCAAAAGGAAAAAGGCAAAAGTACTGAAGCTTCTGAAGCTCAAAAGGTTGTGTCTGGTTCTTCGTCTACAGACAAAGAGAAATCAACAAGTTCAAATACTGACTTTGATGAAACAATTGTCAATGCTCCAAAAGATCTCAAGAAAGTTAAAGCTGAATTTTCTCGTCTTGCAAAGATCGGGCATAAATCATCTGATTCAGAAGAGAAAGTTTCTGGAAAATATACAGGTTTGGGATTTCAAAAGAAACAGGTTGATGTGAATGTTTCAAAGGTTCAACAGCAACAGCATTTGAAGAAAGTTAATCTGAAGCAAGTAAACAAAGAAGTTTTTAAAGCTGACAAAGTTCAACCCGAGAGGTTCTACAAACTCAAGGGTTCGGAACAAATATTTTCTGATAATGAATTCCCGCTACATTGTGTAGATGCTCGGAAAGTTGCTGAAGTTTTTGTGAAGAATGTTGATTCAAAGACCAAGAAGCCACAAGGTGCTAAATATTCTTCTGGAGGATCCAATTCTACTCCAAAGAGCCCGACATCCAAATGGGTTCATGATCATCGATTTCAGGTATATGATAATTTTTATGATCATTTTGGAGATGAATATGTTTGTGAAGCTATGCAGGTTCCAAAACGAAGAAATGTACACAATCGCTTGTGTTACAATTGCCGACAAAAAGGGCATCTGGCACAAGATTGTCCGGTTTCTGCTGCTTCTAGTTCAAGGAAAGGAAAGGTTCCATTTGTTGGTAAAGCTGCCAAACAACGATTCATTGATGAAAATGGCAGAGTATTTGATGAATACCCACAACCTACATTTTTCAAAACTCAAGGAAGATTTATTCCATGTTTTCAAAATGTTCCATATGTAGGTTGTTCGTCACAATCAACTGTGATAGGTTCATCAGATATCGATTTACCAAAACAACAAATCTGGAAACCTAAAGTGGTTTCAAAAGGAAATCAAGATACTGGTCGACCAGAAGCAATCCGCTTCGGGTCATTTATAAACTGATGTGTTTGACCAGTGTGCAGGTACTTCTAGAAGACCTATCGGTGATTGAAAAGTTGCTGATGGAGGAGTATTCTGCTGATTTAAGTTAAATTTCATGTGATAACAATTTCAAAACAATGAAATTTTTCTGAAAGCTAAACTTGAAAGGTATCCATGTCGAAAGGTCAATTTTCTTTCTTTTACATTTTGTATGTAGTTTAGGGGGAGAAAATTGAAAACCAAAAATAGCGTCTTTGTGTTTTTGTTGGTATTAAAATGAAAATCCAAAAATAGAGTTTTCATTTTAAGGGGGAGAAAAACAGAAAATACAAAAACATTGAAAAAATAGAAAAATTCAAAAACATTGAAAAATGAGAAATTGTATCCAACATGATTGGGAAATGATGGTACATTGGCTTACGTGTCTGACTCATGGATAAAATAGATGAAAAAGCCATAAGATCATTTGATTAGTAGGCTCGGCATTAAATCAGAAAGTATTCAGATGTGATAAACACATTTAATACTAATGCTTGACCAAGTGGACAACATCTTGATGCATGTCTCATGATATCAGGGAAAAGATATGTGAAAAAGAAAAATGAGAAGTCACTGTGTATACATGTGTTCATTTTGCAAAGATTTAAACTTGTTTGATTTTCTTTATTTTGTCAAACGATCGGACTTTCTTTGCGTATCGAAAGATCGACCTGATTGTTGTTCGTTTGACGTTCTGCTTTATTTTCTTTGGTGTTTCGTATAACTCATCGGACTTTCTCTGCGTGTACGGAAGTACCGACCTGATTGTTTTTGGGTTATACAATTTCAACTTGTTTTATTTTCTTATTTTGTTAAATCCGAGGCCTTATCTGCGTATCGAAAGATCGACCTTAAGGTAGACGATTTAACGTTCTTATTTCTTTTTGCATGGAACACAGTTGACTGTATCATGAATATAATCATTATGTGATTAAATCACAAATGATATCACAAAGTGTGATATAAAAAGCAAAAACGTATCTGAGTATGTCTGATAGTGTGGGGTACACTGGTCAAAGCAAATTAAATCAATCAATAACATATCCAGATGTTATGAGTATGATTGTGCCTGAGTTTAAGATGGATAAATTATACCAGTAATCGACATGACTTGTGTGCTGAAGTAATTGAAATTGAAGTGTAGTTCAGTATGATATTACCAATATGATCCCAAGTTGTGATCTTTCTTGCAAAAGACCAAAATAGTGTCTGATTCAGTATTGCATTTATGTTTCATATCTGAAAAGGTCAAAAAGAGTTTCGGTGTGTTTTGATGTAAAGTTTCAAAAAGCCAAAAAGATTTTGTTTCTTATTTGTTTTCGACCAATCGATATGTGATACGAAATCAAAATTTCAAAACTATATCTTGGATTCTCGAAGAGAAGTTTTGCGCCAAGATTAAATTAATTTTCAAAAGAAAAGGAAACCGCGTTTCTGTCTTCTGAAATTGCAGGTTTGTGTGTCAAGACTCAAGCATGGTGAGAGGGAGAGTATGAAGTATCTTTCACAAGTGGATCTTGAAGTGCAAAGATGATCCAAGAGTGATCCAGCCATGCAAGCTCTATTTCTGACAAGATTTCAAGTCAAAGATCGGATGCAGCAATGTTGAAGATTGAAGACTGAAGTTTAGTTAGAAAATAGATACACTACACGTTAAGGGGGAGTTTGTTAGAGCATATTCCTATGCTATGAGTGTCTCGTGTATTGTATCTATGTGAGCGTGTCTAAGTGATAGTTGTAGTGACTATTTGGCTATGGGCGTACCACATGGTCCGGCGGACCATGTGGTCCGGCGTATCAGTTTGAAACGCTGGGCGTTTAGTCACTTACTATAAATAGGTGTGTGTTAGAATGTTAGCTTAACTAGTGAAACACTTCTGTCATTCTACACCTTTCTGTGTGTGTTTCTAGAGAGAGAAACCAGAGAGAACTTCATTGTATCTTTAAGTGATCAATAAGAATTCTCTTATTTACATCTCGTGTTCGTTACTTTGATCAAAGCATGCAGTAGTAAGATCGTTTCTCGTTTCTACAGGTTGAGCTTACCGACATATCATCTTCGAGCAGTCTTTCACATCAGCCTTACACGTGTCAGTCTCCGACCGTCATTGAACAATTTTTTTGCAAGTCCTATCAAAAGACATCATAAAAACTTTTCAGATTAACCAGCACCGTTTCTTCCCCTGTTTTTGTGAGGCTTTTGAAATAAGACTCAATTTTTCAGTCAATTTCCTTTTTTTTTTTTTAAATAAAGTTTAAATACCAAAAACTTTGTACAAAAACATAGATGATCAGATCATTCCTCGAAGGCAATCATCTTCAGGCCTTCAACACAAGATTCAAAATTAGGACGAGGAAGGGGTTTTGTAAAGATGTCCGAAACATTCTGATCGGAGCTTACCTTTTGAAGTTGAATCAGCTCACGATCAAAGCAATCACGAATAAAATGTACCTTAATATCAATGTGCTTGGTTTTGGAATGTTGGACAGGGTTTTTCACAATCTCAAGAGCAGCAGCATTATCACAAAATATGGGAGTGTTAACGAATTCCATACCGTAATCCGTGAGCTGGTTTTGGATCCACACTACCTGTGAAGTACCTGCAGATGCGGCTACGTACTCAGCTTCGGCAGTTGATTTGGATACGGTATGCTGCTTCTTGCTCTGCCAAGAGATGAGCCTATCTCCCAGGTACTGACATCCTCCAGTAGTAGATTTCCTGTCAAGGTCACTACCTCCATAATCACTGTCAGTAAAAGCATATAATTGAAAATCAGTGTTCTTCGGGTACCAAAGACCAAGCCTAGGCCTGCCCTTCAGATACCTGAAGATACGCTTAACAGCAGAAAGATGAGAAAGTTTAGGGTTAGCCTGATAACGAGCACACACGCAAACTGCATGCATGATGTCTGGCCTGCTTGCTGTTAAGTACATCAGTGATCCAATCATCGATCGATAATGGAATTCACTCACTGACTCCCCGTTAAGATCAACTGACAAGAGTGGTCTGGATGCCATGGGAGTGGCGATGGGCTTGCAATCCTGCATTTTGAACTTCTCCAGAATCTCATTCACGTACTTTGCTTGATGAATAAGTATCCCAGAGTCATCCTGCTTGACTTGAAGTGCAAGAAAGAAACTCATCTCGCCCTGATCACTCATCTCAAACTTCTTCTTCATAATCTCCTCAAATTCGGTGCACAATTCCTCGTTTGTTGAACCATAGATAATGTCATCTACGTACACCTGCACCATGATTATGTCTTCCTCCACCCTCTTCCTAAACAATGTTTGATCAACAACTCCTCTTGTATATCCATTCTCCACCAGATGATTGGACAACGTTTCATACCAGGTTCTAGGAGCTTGATGCAAACCGTACAAGGCCTTATCTAGCAGATAAACATGATCTGGATTTTCTTCATCTATGAACCCTGGTGGCTGAGTTACATAAACTTCCTCGTTCATCTCTGCATACAGGAAGGCAGTCTTCACATCCATCTGATGTACGGTAAAATTGAGATACGAAGCCACAGCCAGAAAGATTCGAATTGCTTCCAATCTTGCCACCGGAGCATAAACCTCATCATAGTCGATACCGTGGACTTGCCTGTGCCCTTGTACTATTAACCTTGCTTTGTTTCTGACAATGATCCCCAAGTCATCCTTTTTGTTCTTGTATAACCATCTCGTGGGGATCACCTTCTTGTCCTCCGGCCGTTTCACAAGTCGCCACACTCCCAGCTTTGAGAACTGATTAAGTTCATTGTGCATGGCCTCCGTCCAGCTTGGATCTTTGAGAGCAACCATCACATTGGGAGGCTCAGTCTGGGAGATGAAGCAGGAATACATACAGAAGTTGATGTGTCCCGTGCGGCTTCTTGTGGTGACACCTGCTGACACTGGCCCAACTACATTACTCAGTGGATGATCTCTATTGATCCTGCTCACTTGGTCATCAGGCACTGAAACATTAACAGGCAGGTTAGCATTAATAACATTATCAGACATACCTGAGCCTTGAGAATCCACTGGAGCATCACGTGTTCCTGAACATTCTGGAATATCAGCATTTGCATTTCGAGAAGATTCAGCTGATGCTCTATCCACATGAGGTCTTACATCTGCACTAGGAGCTACAATGTCTTCTTCTTCGCCCAAATTGTGGAAAACATTCGAGAAATTAAATCCCTCAAACAAAGATCCATAGTCGAAGATCCAATCAGGTCCAGCTCCCGCATCTGTAGGATTGTCCTCCATCCAATCTACATTGAATGCCTCAATGATTACCTTGGTGGTTTTGTTGTATACACGATAAGCACTATTTGCAGAATAACCCACAAAATAGCATTCATCGGCCTTCGCTTCGAATTTCCCTACATCGGACTGAATCAGCACCGTGCACGGACACCCAAACGTCTTGAAATAACCCACCTTCGGTTTCTCTCCATAAATGATTTGATATGGAGTCTGCTCGTGACGCTTGTTCAGAAGAACTCTGTTTTGTACATAACAAGCTGTATTCACGGCCTCTGCCCAAAAGAAGATTGGTAATTTTGCCTCACACATCATTGTTCTGGCGGCTTCAATGAGTGTCCTGTTTCTTCTTTCGGCAACACCATTCTGTTGAGGCGTGTAAGGAGCACTGAACTGCCTTTCAATCCCCTTTTCACCACAAAGCATATTTAGCTCAGCATTTTTGAATTCCGTCCCATTGTCAGATCTGATAGCCTTCACTCTTTTGCTCAGCTGATTTTCAATAAGAGTAACAAACTGCTTCACAAGAGCTGGAGTTTCGTACTTGTTTGACAAGAAGAAAACCCAAGTAAATCGCGAGTAGTCGTCCACTATCACAAGGTAGTATGAAAACTTGCTGATGCTTTGTACCTGCATAGGGCCAAAAAGATCCATATGTAAGAGTTGAAGCACAGAAGAGACAGAATTTGTAACCTTTGGACGATGTGGCAGTTTGTGCTGCTTCCCCTTAGCACAAGCCACACACTTCTCCACTGAAGAGAAGTCTTTGATCGGAAGATTTCTGACATGCTCTCCTTTAGCCAGCTTGGATAGATTCTTCATGTTTGCATGTCCCAGACGACGATGCCACAACAATGCAAGATTCTCAGTCTGCTTTGAAATTAGACAAGCTGCTTCAGATGTTGGAGGCTTTCCCATGTTCAATTGATAAGAATTCCCGTGCCTTGGTGTACGCATTAAGATACATTCTTCAGGAATTTCTACACCAGGCATAAGAATGATGCATTCCTTTCTATTGAACATCACAGAGTATTCCCGATCACATATCTGTGACACACTTAGCAAGCTGTGGGACAGCTCCTCTACATAATGCACATCTGAAAAAGTCAGACTCCCATTCTTCACAACTCCTTTCTTTGTAATTCTTCCACCCACACCTCCAGCAAAAGAAACACTTCCTCCATTGAAGTCTTCCACCTCATCTAACAGAGACAGATCTCCGGTCATATGTCGGGTACAACCACTATCAACATACCAGAGATTGTTGACAGATCTTCTCGGTTGTCCCTACATAAATCATAAATCAGTTAGAGTCAGGTACCCAGGTCATAACAGATCTGGGCACTCCCTTGGAGTCAATGTAATTAACCATCTTGAAGGACATTCCTGCTTTTGATTCGGATTCATTTAAAACTTTAGCATGAACTTTTGGTTTCCAATTTGGTTGTTTTTGGGAGTTAGAGCTACTAGCAGAGTTCTTTGTGGGTGAAACATTCCTTGGAGGAGATGTGGCCTTTTTACCTTTTGTTTTGATGATCGGTGTCCACTCAAGTTTTAATTTGGTATAAACCATTTGTTTTGGTTGAGTGACAACTTTTGGTTGTTCTATAACTGCTTTACCCTTAGGTTTAGCAGCCTGATTGACTTTAGGTACTTGTTTCTCAAAAGGTTTTGTTTTCATTTTATTTGGTTTGTTGAAAACTCCTTTAGCTGCATAAGCAGGTTTGGAAGTTTGGCCCACATCTCTCCTTTCATTGACAGGCTTCGTCACTGGGGCCTTTGTGTTTAGAACCTTAGACTGTTGAGTCTTCATTGGTTCAGAACTTTGCTTCCCCTGTGACGATGCTTGCTGCTTTTGAGTTCTGTTCTCACCCCTCATCATTTTCTCAAGCATAGTTGTCCGCTTGTTCTGCGGATAATATGGCTCATAGGGTCTGTTCATACAATTAGCAGCAAAATGACCTGGTTGACCACATTGAAAACAATTCATTTGTCTAGGCCCATTGACGTTGCTACACATATATGAGCGTCTTGGGTAAGACGACTTCCATTCCGGTTGATCATCCCATTTGTGTATCACACGTTTTGAATGTTTTTCAGGTTGTGTTATTAAACAAAATTGTTCAGATTTTGATTTGTCAGTTCTATTATAAGTTGACACAACGTGGGGATACGGAACAAAGTCGTTGGGCTTAGACTTACGGCCAATCTTTGTGTTAGGAATACGCATTTTAAAGGAACTAACGACTTCATTAGGATTAGAAACATGTTTTAACAAGACAATTTGATTGGACTTGGATGATTCAAGTTCTGACACAGATGCCAGAATGTCATCCTTAGGTAAACTAAAAACAGAACAACTAGACTCATGACACTCATTGACCCTCAAGCATTCAACATCCTCCCCAGATACATCTTCAATGCCTACAACATCTGCACATGTAACAAAAACATTAGAAGAACTAACATTATTGTTTAAAGATTCCTGGGAAGAACCTGGTTCAGTTGTGAGGTCAACAACATTGTACTGACTACCCGTCCCATATAAATCAAGTTTCTCCTGTTCTTTCTCTACATCTGTCATAGGGGTCACACCAACCAACAAGCTATCTATAGGAGGACATGCTTCATGATATCCTGAGCTAGTTCTATCTACCTGGTCTTCCTCATAGAGCCTTCCTATGATATCTCTAGGGATAGGTGGGGGAATTATAACATTTGCGGCCAAGGACTTGTCAGATTTTTCTGACCCAAATCCTGGTGTGTGTTTCCCTACTTGTCCACAAATCACAGCCTGAGATAGTTCTTTATGTAAGGATCAAAATAAACCCTCACGCGATATCTGAACTAGTGAAACCGTGCGGAATCCGGTTTAACTAGTTGATTCAAGAAAAACAGTAAAAGACTATAATCGAAAAGTATAGAAAGCAATTAAAGACAAACCGATTGAGAGAATCACTTGATTGAACACTTGATTGCTTGCTAACACCTTGATCGAAATTCTCAATGGAGAATTTCGATGAACACCTTACAACACCACAAACAGACTAGCAACCCTAACCTATTCTAGGAGGGGACTATTTATAGTAGAGATTGACTTGGTAAACAAGTCAATCTCCTTACAATTTCGAAAACCCCAAGGCCCACCTAACCAAAATCGGACCAAGCCCCTATACTTACTAGCCCAATTACATATTAAAACTAGCCCAATACAACTAAACTAGCCCAAAATAATCTAATGCAAAAGCCTCAAAATCCAGGTCTTTACAATCTTCCCCTAGGCTTTAGCATTAGACAGTCTTCACATTCTGAACTTCTTGGACAAATTCACAGTGGCTGGATCATACCAGAGCTCCTTGGCTACGATCTCAGCTACTGCCCGAGTGTAACACTTAGCATACTCTTCAGTGTCTGGGCTACACTCAATCTGATGTTTAGATAAGACCAGGATGTCTTTCTTGTGGAACCGCATCAGATCATGAACCTCCATGACATTGATGGTCTGGGACTTGCAGAGAATCTTTGCTTCACCAGAATAATCGCTGTATGCCCATGTCTGAAAGTCATGCAGACAGTTTTCAAGATGTCTCATCGGAAGAGGAATAGTCTTTGTCTTGTCTGTGGGAGGATACATGACATTGGTAAACTTCTTGAGCTTCTCATCTTCCTTCCCTGGGATACTTTTCTTCCCATCCCATTTGAACACCTTCCTGTATTTCATCACATACGACCTCTTGTGAGGAAATTCCTCAAACTTCCTGAACTTGCTCCTCACTGCCTTCTCCAATTTCTTATAGAAGTATGTAGCCTGATCATTGTTGGACGGGTTGGAAAATGGAGCCTGATACAGCATAGTCAAATCCACATTCGTCCAGGAGTAGAATTGGGTCCAGCTTTTGTAATACTCCAATGGATACTGACCCCTTCTTCGTACTACGAACATGTTCTTTTCACCATCAAACATCCACGTCTTGACTGGTGCAGTAATGCCTTGCCTATCATGATAATGCTCTCCTAGTTGAATGAGATACCTCTCAGGAGGATAGGCAAATGTTTGTGACTCCCAACCTCCATCAAATTCCGAAGCGGGAACAGTCATATAATCTCTATCTCTGGTATCTTTGGCTTCACTAGAGGCTTCTGGCAATACTGGTTGTGTATCCTCAGGAATATCAGCTTCAAAATCAAACACTGGTGACTGGGAGGAATCACCTGTACTTGAACCTCTTTCTGTTTTAGATTTCTCTGAATTTAGCTGCCTGATCAGCTTGTGAAGTTCTCTCAACTGCCTTGTGAACTCTCTGTTAACTTTCTTCTGATTCTCCAATTCAGTATTGTGCACTTTCTGAATATCTATCAAATCACCAATAACTTCACACTGGGTATCATTCTGGGCTTTCAAATCGGCTATTTCAGCTCTGAGTTCCTTCTCTAACCTGAACTCCGGGGTTTCTACTGCCTTCCCCTTATCTTGAGCTGTGGGCTGTGAAGAAGATGGACCAGCACTTGTGCTTGTAACTGGTGGAACATACGAATTCAGTCTTCTTCGTATAGGGTCACTGGGGCCTTCGGTGTGGTGTGGTGTAGCAGCAGACTCAGTCTCGGTTTCATTGGTCTCATCAGTCTCTTCAAATGTAGCAGAAGCACTGAGGGGAGGATCCTCTGTGACTTTCCGCTTTCTAATCAATGGAGTCTCAGTTATCTCAGTCTCATCTTCCGGAATGTCAACATCGTCCAGATATGTGTCATAATTGATGGACTCATCACCTTCAAAATTAAGTGCTCCAATCCGCACATCTTGCAAATCAAACTCTTCCCAATCAGAGTCATCAGGAAGATCAACCACTTTCTGTTGTTGAGGGGTCATATAATGTTCTTCATCTACAGTTGCATTTCTGTTAACCGGAACCTCTTCTCTCATAATCTCTGCAAATTCTCCAAACTTGTCTCCAAACGACATCTTATCCGACAACTTCTTCTTCGGATTGATCATAGGAAACACCTCAATACCCATCGGTTTAGTATCATGAGTATCATTTGACTTTCTCAGTGCTGGATATCTTGAGTCCAGAACTAGCTGGATGAACCTTGGAACTGCAGCAAACTTTTTATCTCTTGAAACAACTGACTTCACATCTTCAAATATCATCCTAGACCAGTTGAACCGAATACCTCTGATAAGTGACACCATGGCATGGGTGTGCACTTGGTTCAGCTGATCCGTAGAACTCTTCTTGGCAATGACACATTTCTGTAAATAATGTGCCAGCATTCTCCAGTACGGAGGAATGAGAGCTTTCATCGTGGGAGGAGATAAAGTGAGATATCCCATTTCCTTCAGACATTTGGACACCATTTCTTTGTCAAGTGCAATGGGATCACCAGCAACATCTTTAAGTCTGAGAGCCTGTCGGAAATTCTCTTCAGTTAAAATCACATCAGACGCCTGAATTCTGGCAATTATCTGCTTTCCGTCTTCAGAAACACTTGCTGTCTTCCAAAACTCTTGCTGCATCCGTTTGCATATAATGGGACTTGCTGTTAATGCATAGTGTAGACAACACTTCTTCAGCCCTGCAATCATTGATAGGTATTTCTCCTTGTATTCAGCAGGCGGGTCCAGCAAATACGCCACCTGATTATGATCCTTCACAAACTCCAAGTCCCTGCGCTCACAAACACACATAAACAACCAGAACACACAAAACATTCATTAGTTATAAGAATTCCTTGAAAAACGGGCAGCATAACGGCTTAAATTTGAACGAAAAACCATTAAAAATATCATCCGGTACCTTTCCGATCGAAAAACAAGGTTTTCGATCGGAAAGCATCCATCTGATCGAGAAGTGTCGTGGTTACTGATATCCCTGATCGAAAAGTATAGACTTCTGATCGAGAAGTCCAGGCTCCGATCGAAAAGCATAGCTTTTGATCGGAAAGCCTAGGCCCTTGTTCGAAAATCCTCTGGCCATCGAAGACCAGTGATCGAAAAGCCTCAGGGCTGATCGAAAAGCTACAGGACTGATCGAGAAGCCTTAGGCCCGATCGAGAAGCCTCGGCTCCGATCGAGAAGCCTTAGCTTCGATCGAGAAGTCTCTGGGGTGGTCGAAAAGCCTCAAGGGGCTGATCGAGAAGCCCCAGAAACGATCGAAAAGTGTTGTCTTCCTCCTTTTAAACCTGCAACTTGATCGAAAAACTCAAAAACATTTAGTTTTAGCATGATTTCACTTAAATATATCTCCCAAACCAACATCTAACTCAATCCCGACCACAGATTTCACAAAAAAACACGAACTTACTCAAGCCGATCAACAAGGGGGCGGGCTGCACGCTTCAATCGAGGAGCCATAACCCGAAACTAAACACAGGGGAGTGCTCAGATGTGGATTCCGGCTAGACAGAGGGAGTCGGACGGTGGCTACGGTGGTGAATCGGAAAGGTAGAGGCGGCGGGGCTGTGATGGAATAGGGTCACTGTGGTGATCGGAAAGTGAAATAGATGGTGGTGGTTGAGTCGCAGGGTGATGGCGACGGTGGTGGTGGCTACCGATGGTAGCGGCAGTAGGTGGTAGAGGCGATCGGAAAGTAGGAGGGGTGCTAGGGTTTGGAATCGAAAAGGGTGAAGGAAGAAATGAGGGAGGAGTGGACCGGCCTCCTCCTTTTTGTTTCAAAATTTTTTTTTAAAAAACATTTTACACCCACACCCCCTCTTCTTTGAGTTTGAACAAAAACTTACCCAAAACTTTCAAACACACTCATTTTCACTTCACCAAAGTTCTAAAAGTTGACAAATTAAACCCCAATTCCTTAAAAAAATAACTTCCCCTGAAATCAAGCCCGAGAGTTTTACGATCTGGCAATATTTACTTAAAAATAAAAATTGAAAATTAATAAATTACCACACATACCATAAAAAAAAATTAATAAAAGATAAATATAACACCTGGAATTTGAGTGGAAAGGCGTTGTCAGGGATCATACCAGATTGTCTGTGACTGAGGAACCCTTTTCAGCTTCGGTTACTTCACGTGTTCAGGCGATTGCCGGTATTTTGGTCCAATTTTTTTAAACTCATGCTGCTTTCGCTTACTCAAGTAGCTTCATCACATTATTTATCTTTTAAGGTTTATTAATTATGAAAATCTATCCAGTTCACACACATAAGTCCTAGGTATATGTTATACATTCTATCAAGCGCATCTGGTTTCCGTACAACCTTTTTCACGACACCTTTCCTTAAGCTCAACGTCATGCTCCAGAGGGGTTGAGAAAAGAAAAGAATAGATCACGGAGGTTTTGTTGGATAATATACAAAGTCAACTGAATTTTTGAAACATTTTTAACAACGTTCTCATCAGTGACAAAGGCTGAGGGTTTTGGACGCTTGAGGGTCTCTTTTGATTGTGCACTAGGCATCTTTTGGTTTATTATATATACAATGTGATCTTGAAACGTACGTGGATCAGGGTGGTTCCAGGTCTCCGCTTTCGCAGAACAGAGGAGTCCTGACTCACGTACAACATTCCCAGGTCATTGCTTACGCAAAGCAGAGGGAATGGGATTTTTGAGCATGACATCAATACTCAGAACCGGGCGTGTGTCTCAGGATACTTGATGCACAGTCAAATAGAAATTGTACTAACCTAAGTGTGTGTTCCCTTTCAAGCATCATACGTTATCTTCAAGTGTTGTGATAAAACATACCTTTTGATTGATCGTCAGCAGAGCCTACCAAGCACATCGACCATGAATCACTGCTTTTCACTTCCACCTTACACGTGTCAGTCGACAAACACCTGGAAATTTATATCACGTCCCACCTGATCACTCAAAACCAGAAAAAAATTTAAAAGCACACACTTTAGAGAAAATACTTGATATTTTCTTATATCTTCCCCTTGCTTTTAGATTTTTTTAAATAACAAAAGGGACACTATTTTTGTATTTTATTTTTTTTCAATTTTTTTTGATTTTTTTTTTTATTTTTTTTTAAATAACTAAAAGGACACTATTTTTGTATTTTTTATTTTTTCAATTTTTTTTAAAATTTTTTTTAAAATAAAAAAAACTAATAAATATAGAAAATGATAAAGTCGCCAGACTACTCATCAAAGGCTATCATCCGGAGGCCCTTGAGACACATTTCAAAGTTTGCACTTGGGAGGGGTTTTGTGAACATGTCCGCCACATTGTCATCCGATGCCACCCTCTCCAAATGAATGAGCCGTCGGTCATAGCAATCCCGAATGAAGTGCGTTTTAATGTCTATGTGTTTGGTTTTTGAATGCTGCACGGGATTTTTCACAATCTGCAAAGCAGCATTATTATCACAAAAGATGGGAGTATCGAAAAAATTCAAACCGTAATCTCCCAATTGATGCTGCAACCAGACCACCTGAGAACAACAGGCAGATGCAGCAACATACTCCGCCTCGGCTGTCGACTGGGACACTGTGTGTTGTTTCTTACTCTGCCAAGACACCAGCCTGTCGCCTAGAAATTGAGCTCCAGCAGACGTGGATTTCCTGTCTAGCTCATTGCCACCATAATCACTGTCAGAAAAGGCATACAGGTTAAATCCAGACTCTTTAGGGTACCAGAGGCCTAGACGAGGCCGACCCTTTAAATATTTAAAAATACGTTTAACAGCTGAAAGATGAGAGAGTTTAGGATTAGCCTGGTAGCGTGCGCATTGGCACACTGCTAGCATGATGTCTGGACGGCTGGCGGTTAAATACATCAAGGACCCAATCATGGACCGGTACATGTGTTCGCTCACTGGTTGCCCATCCGGATCCCTGGTAAGTGCCGGTCTTGCTGCCATGGGTGTGGAAACCGGCTTGGCATCCACCATTTTGTATTTCTCCAAAATTTCAGTGACATATTTAGCTTGATGGATCAGGATGCCACTGTCACTCTGCTTCACTTGCAATGCGAGGAAAAACTCCATCTCGCCCATCTGACTCATCTCGAATTTTGTGCGCATAACTTTCTCAAAATCTTTGCACAAGTCTTCATTTGTCGATCCGAAGATGATGTCATCAACATAGACTTGCACCATGATGATGTCTTGCCCAACCTCCTTTCTGAAAAGTGTCTGATCAACAATGCCCCGTGTGTAACCATGAGCAAGAAGATGATCAGTCAGAGTCTTGTACCATGACCGAGGAGCCTGATGTAACCCATATAAAGCTTTGTCAAGCTTGAAAACATGATACGGGTGCTCCTCATCAATGAACCCTGGAGGTTGAGTGACGTAAACTTCTTCATCCATCTCAGCATATAGGAAAGCAGTTTTCACGTCCAACTGGTAGACAGTGAAATTCATATACGAAGCATATGCCAAGAACACCCGTATTGCCTCTAAGCGGGCCACTGGTGCGTACACTTCATCATAATCCACACCTTGAATTTGCTTGTGGCCTTGAACCACCAATCTGGCCTTGTTTCTGACAATCACACCATTATCATCCTTTTTATTCTTATACAGCCACCGAGTGGTGATGACCTTCTTGTCAGTTGGCCTTTCTACTAACCTCCAAACTTGAAGCCGAGAAAATTGATTGAGTTCTTCATGCATAGCTTCCACCCAACTAGGATCAGTCAAGGCCATGGTAATGTTGGGTGGCTCAATCTGTGAGATGAAACAGGAGAACATACAATGATTGATGTCTCCTGACTGGCTTCTTGTGACCACCCCAGATGCTAAGGGACCAATGATGTTATCTAAGGGGTGGTATTTCTGAATTCTGGTCTCCGCAGTAGCTTGAACAGGAATTTCCGGAGGCAGATTTGAGAGATCGGGTTCTTCATGAGTAGCAGCTTCATTTTCAGGATCAGCTTCGAGTATTTGGGGGGAGTCGGAAGCTGGGTCACCTTCTGCATCGGTTTCTTGTGAGTGAAGCTCCACAGGGTCCACAGACTCCTGTGCAGGTGTAGGGTCTGTAACAGGAGCAGGGACTGGAGCCTTCGAGATGGAGTGTGAGACAGATGGTCCTGAAATTGTTTCTTCATAAAGTTCTTCTACTAAGACGGGATCTAAACCCAACGGGCGGAAGAATTGATTGTAGTCGAAAGCTTGAGGAGGACCAATTCCGCCATCTGAAGGATTCTCTTCTAGCCAGTCCACATTTGTGGACTCCATCACAATCCCGGAAGTCTTGTTGAACACCCTGTAAGCGGAGCTGGCAGAGTAACCTACAAAATAGCATTCATCAGCCTTAGCAGCAAATTTAGGAACATCAGTATTAACTAAGACTGTGCATAAACACCCAAAAGCCCTAAGGTGACCAATTCTGGGCTTATCATTGTAGATTAGTTCATATGGCGTTTTCTGATGCCGCTTATTGATAAGCACCCTATTCTGGACATAACAGGCAGTGTTAACTGCTTCTGCCCAAAACATGGTTGGCAATTTAGAATCACACAACATGGTGCGAGCAGCTTCAATTAGGGTTCTGTTTCTTCTTTCTGCTACGCCATTCTGCTGGGGTGTGTAAGGAGCACTGTATTGATGCTCAATCCCCTTATCAGCACAGAAACTGTCAATCGTCTGATTCTTGAACTCCGTGCCATTATCGCTCCTAATGGACTTCACTTTGTGCTTCAGTTTATTCTCAATCAGCTTGATGAAGGCAATAAGAATACCTGCAACATCACTTTTCTTGGACAAGAAAAACACCCAAGTGAAACGAGAAAAATCATCAGTAATAACTAAACAAAAAGCACATCGGTTAAGACTTAACATACTGACGGGACCAAACAGGTCCATGTGAAGCAGCTCTAGCGGTGTTGATATTCGACTGTAGATCTTCGGTTTATGTGGGCGTTTGTGCTGCTTTCCCTTAGCACAAGCCACACATTTCTCCTTTAGAATAAATTCATTGATTGGAAGATCTTTGACAAGCCCTCCTCTGGCAAGTCGATTCAGGTTTTTCAGATTCATGTGCCCCAATCGTCGGTGCCACAGCTGTGCATGATTTTCAGCTGTCTTAGATATGAGACAGGCCACCTCTGATGTCGGGGGCTTCTGCATGTTTAGAACATAAGAGTTACCATATCTGGGTGTTCTCATAAGCACCCAGTCGTCGGGAATAGAATATCCAGGTTTAAGAATAAGGCATTCTTTGTTATTGAATAAGACTGGATAATCCCGATCACATATCTGTGAAACACTCAACAAACTGTGTTTCAATTCCTCCACGAAGTTGACATCATGGAAACTGAGACAACCATTTCGAACCGTTCCCTTCTGACTGATATAGCCACCAACTCCTCCGGCGAACGACACATAACCTCCATCAAATTTCTCCAAGTCATGCAGAAGAGATATGTCGCCCGTCATGTGCCTGGAACAACCACTGTCAACAAACCATAGGTTGCTGACAGGCCTCCTTGGCTGTTCCTGCATTCAGAGAAGATCAGTTAGATTTTGGTACCCAGGCCTTAACTGGTCTGGGTGAGACTGGTCTGTCCTTGATAGGACTGTGAATGTCTTTATTTTGGACATTACTGTGGTGATTTTCTTTTCCAAGCCCCTTTTCAATTTTTAAGTTTGATTTAGACTTTTTGACCTCTTGAAAAGACATTGAGTGTTTTTTGTACACTCCTTTAGGCTTGAAAGACAAATTGACAACCTTTGGAACATTCCACATTTCATCTTTTCTCTTTTTGACTGAATGAGGTATTGAGAAAAGTGGTGTTTCAGAAAACCTTCTTACAACAGGTTGAGGTGACACAGGTGATTTTTGAAAATTGTCCTGCTTAGGGTGAATAACAGGTTTTGAATGTTTAGGAGCCCTTGCAGGTTTTGTGAACACCTTTTTGTTATTCTCCTTATTTTTCGCTGTTAGAGGTGTCTGATTGGGTGACTTAGGCTTTGGTCCCTGTTTGTGGACCTGTGTTGGCCCTGGCTGCACCTTTTGGTTTGTCGATGCAGACTTAGCCTTTGGTCTAGAATGAATTCCCGCCTGTGATGGTGGGAATGTGAACTTCTGCACCTTTTTATTTGAAGGTCCAACTTTGGGCTTTGTGCCAACGTGTGTTTGACTCAAAGGAACAGTCTTTTGTTGGACCTTCTTGGGGTAGTAGGGCTCATAGGGTCGGTGCAGACAGTTTCTTGCCATGTGTCCTGGTTGGCCACACACATGGCAGGACTGTTTCTTTGGGTACATGGGAGCCTGTGGTTGGTTCCGCCCAGTGGATTTCCAAGTTGGCTTTGACGCATTCTTGTGGATCCAAAGGGCTTTACCGTGGGGCTTTGTGGTCAGAACATACTCCCGCTGTACCGGTTGAAATTGGTCATATGCAGAATTGACCTCAGGGTACGGGACAAAATCTTGTGGTTTTGCATCCCGTACTTTCTGCATATTTTTAATTGGACAGGTCGCACTGTCCTCAGATTTCTTCACTTCACCTGTGGGTTTGGGACCATCAGCTTGTGGTCCCTTACCCCTTCTTAAGATTCTAACTGTTCTAAGGGGTTTCACAGGTTTCAAATCACCTTTACCAACATTAAACACACCACAAACAGAAAATTTAGCACAATCATTAGACTCTGACGACTTAGGGGTGTTTGACTCAGACATAACACAAGTTTCAGTTTTCTCAAAAACAGAATTTTGAACAGAAAAATCAACTTCAGACTTCAAAGGACTTTTAGTGGACTCCTGGCATTTTATTATCCCTGCTTCATGTTTACCTTTATCTGCACAAGAAGTAAAAGGGTTAGTCTGGTTAGAAACAGGTGCAGAAATTTTAATAGGACAAGCTGCCAATTTCTTTTCGATCTCAGCTTTAGCATCCAAGTTGGTCTTGGAAACCTCATAATCTGAGATCATATCATGCATTAATGGCATTGGTACTGTATGAGTGGATTTTTCATCTTTGATTTCAGTACCAAGTCCCAAACCAGAGTTGGCTTTCAAATGACGCATACGTGTGTCTGTGTTATAGAAAAGTGAGCTAGCCTTCATCATTTCAGACACAATCTTATCATTTCGCTCAACTTTGGTTTGAGATGTTTCTAATTGCCCTTTAAGTTGCTCAAGTTCAGTTTTTAATGTGGCAATTTCTTCATTAGCAACAGTCAGATAAGTGCTTTTGTTACTTAAGTCTCTTTGAAGGTTTTTTATATCAATCTTAGCAGCCTCAAGTTTCTCACTTAAGTTTTTACTTCTTCCCTTATATTCCCTCAACTCTCTATCAATCAATTCACGATTTAGGGTTTCATTGAAAAACTTAGTTTGCCATTCTTTGGATTCGGTAAGAATGGTTTGACATTTGGAATTGAAACATACCTCAGAGCTGCTTGTGGAGGATCCTGGAGTGATGTCTGCCATGAATGCATGTTGATATTCCTCAGCTTCTTCCTTTTGTGCTTCCTCTTTAGCTAACAGGGCCACATGGTCAAGTGTAAGACTGAGGTCCTCCACTTGAGTTGTCCAGTCATATCCTGGCGTATGCTGAACCACCAGTGCCTTATCAGTCTTTCCTGCCTCCTTCTTCATGTTCTCACTTCTGCTATCAGTCTTGCCTTCTCTATCCACTTTTGGTTTGGTGCACTCTCTGGCATAGTGCCCGTACTCATTGCAGTTGTAACACCTCAGATTAGCCTTATTGAAGCTCAACTTGATCCCTTTTCCCCCATTCCAATCCTTTTGTCCCTTCTTTGCCATGAACTGTCTAGCACGGAGGGCAGACATTCCCATCTGATACGATATGTCCATATGCTCTAGATCATCAGGATTCACTTGATTCACATCATCAGGTGACAGATCTGTGGGAAGAAGTGAGCCAGCCACGAGTGCCTGATAGCAACTCATAATTCCCACTCCAAGAGCAAAGCTGGGATCTTTGGTTAGTGCATTTACATCCAGCGAGACGATGTTTGATGCTCCAGATGAGCTTGAACCAGTAGCTTGTGCAATGAATCCCATTGGGGTTGAGGGTGGATTAGCTGGAGCAACAGCTGGCTGAGAAATGAAAGCTTGGTTTAATTGGTTCATGAAAGCTCCATTACCAGACTTTCTGGCCCTCTTTTGTTTCTTCTCCTCATATGCTCTAATTGTGGACATAAGCTCATTTAGTGATGCGGTGGACATTTGAACAGTCTTCTCAATTAGCTCAATAGTGCTGTCCCAATTAGGTGGAAGAGAGTTAACGAGCTTTCTGTTGACTTCCACTTGAGTGTATGTTACTCCTGCATCCTTCATTGCAGTGACTATCTTGATAAACCGCTGAAGTAACGTCTCAATATTCTCTCCAGGGGCATAGTTGAACTCATTAAACATCTCCCTCAGACTCTCTTTGCGGGATTCCTTCATGTCATCATTTCCCTCATATGCCGCTATAAGGGCATCCCACAATGTCTTAGCCGAAGTGTATTCCTTGAAAGCTTCAGCAACTTCCGGAGATAGGGCCATGGTTAAGCCAGCTAGAGCCTTTCGATCTCGTTCAACCCTTTCCCAGTCCTCATCTATCCAATCTGGCTTGGGTTTAGGAACCGGAGGTTGACCCTGTGCCCCCGGAGTTGTTGGAACATAGTCTCCCACCTCGATTGATCGCATGATCTTAGCATCATGATAGTTGACATAGTTGACGAATCTGTACTTCCAGCTCATAAAATCTTTGCCAGACATCAGACGTGGCGGTCTGGCAGATGTCCCAATCTTAGAATCCATTTCCAAGGTTGCACTTGAGAGACTTGACATGTCGAAGGCCATTGCTTACGGATCGAAAAGTGGGATAACACACGAAAGTCTTGATCGAAAAGTGGTTTACGGCTGAAGGATGGACGGATCGAAAAGTACTTTTCGATCGAGATGGATTGGATCGAAAAGTATTGGCTGATCGAAAAGTGAAATATGGATCGAAAAGTCTCGAAGGGGGACTTTTCGATCAGGGAGCACAACGGATCGAAAAGTCTCAGGGGACTTTCCGATCAATGAAGACTGATCGAGAAGTCTCAAGGGGACTTCTCGATCGAAAGGGTCGGATCGAAAAGTCTCAGAAGGGACTTTTCGATCGATGAAACAGATCGAGAAGTCACAAAGGGGACTTCTCGACTGGGCAGGCTTGGTCGAAAAGTCACTTAGGGGACTTTTCGAGCAAGGGCAGAGGATCGAAAAGCCACAAAGGGGGGCTTTTCGATCAAGATAAGCGGCTGAGGAGGCTTTTCGACCAGAAAATCTGATCGAGAAGTACTTTAATGGATCGAAAAGCTTCCAAAAGCAATCCGAACCCTTCTTTCACGAATTGAAACCTGCACAAAAACACCTCCGAACGTGCTAACAGCTGAAAATCACCAGAAAACTCAAAACGTTAGTACTCAAAAACTTGAATCTGATATCGCGAGAGCCTCGAAACTTGCGTTTCTTGGCTCTGATACCAATTGTAAGGATCAAATAAACCCTCACGCGATATCTGAACTAGTGAAACCGTGCGGAATCCGGTTTAACCAGTTGATTCAAGTAAAACAGTAAAAGGCTATAATCGAAAAGTATCAGAAAGCAGTTAAAGACAAACCGATTGAAAGAACACTTGTATTAAACACCTGATTACTGCTTGCTACACCTTGGTCGAAATTCTCTAGGGAGAATTTCGATGAACACCTTGAACACCTTGAGCACCACAAAAGACTAGCAACCCTAACCTATTCTAGGAGGGGACTATTTATAGTAGAGATTGACTTGGTAATCAAGTCAATCTCTTTACAATTTCGAAAACCCCAAGTCCCACCTAACCAAAATCGGACCAAGCCCCTATACTAACTAGCCCAATTACATATTAAAACTAGCCCAATACAACTAAACAAGCCCAAAATAATCTAATGCAAAAGCCTCAAAATCCAGGTCTTTACACTTTACCTGCCTGAAGCATTCTCTTGTTTCTCAATTGATTCATATCTAACTAAACTTGCATCTCATTAGTCTTATGAGTCAATTCATCTACCTGTTTTCTAAGGTCAGCTATTTCTAACTTGGCATTATCATACAGGATAGATTTCTCAGTTGCTATCTGTTGGTACTTCACTATATCTAGCTTTTGTGCCTTAACCTTTTCCTCATTTTTCACCCATCTACCCTTAAATGAGCTCCTCTCACACTTGACCTCAAACAATTCTATTTGATAATTCTTACAGATTTGTCTAAGACCAGGAATAATACGAGCACAAGTGGGATCAGAACATACCTTTAGGTTTTCAGCATCAGCAACGAATGCTTCCTTGTCTTCTATCTGAGTCTCTTCAGGCTTTCCTTCATCAGTGACCACAAAGGCATGATCTTCTTCATTATCCTTCTCCGCAGTAGCAATCAAAGCATGTGTCAAACTAAGATCCTTCATCTGTGAACTCCAGTCATAACCACCACCTTCCTGAACCACCAGTGCCCTGGCATCACCCTTTCCTTTCACTTCAGCAACCTTCTTTTCTTCAGCTCTTTCCTTCTTGGGCTTCGTGCATTCCCTGGCAAAGTGACCATACTCATCACAATTATAGCACCTTAGCTTCGACTTGTCAAACCCCATTCTGATCTTGTCCTGATCCTTCCAGACGTTCCTTCCCGTTTTGGCCATAAATTTCTTGGCTCTGAAGACAGCCATGGCCATTTGCCAAGAGACATCCAGCATCTCCACGTCCTCAGGATTTATCTGATTAAGATCACCAGCCACCATATCAGTAGGCACAAGATTCCCGGCCACAAGGGCATGATAGCTGTTCATGAAACCCATACCAAGGGCAAAGTTAGGATCATTGATATCTCCAGAGTTGACACCTCCGCTTGAACTACCTTGAGGTTGTGCTACAAAAGCACTAGACATAGGAGCTGAGCTTGATCCACTCCCTGTAAACTTTCCTTCATGCTTACCCTCAACTTCTTCCGATAGCAAAGCCTGATTCAACTTTCCAGCCAGACTTAGAGAACTTATGTGGTTCAGCTCTCTTTGCTTATCATCTATCATTTTGGATTTCAGCTTATTGATTAATTCATCCAAAGTCACTTCACTCAGTCAAATACGGGAATTAGGTGTTATTTAGGGTTTTTATCTTTGCTTGTTCTCCAAGATGGAGAATCCCTATATAAGGGAAGCCCTCCCCTCATTATGAGGTTGCTGTTTTGGTGCTCTTTCAACTTTGGTGTTTACGAAATTCTCATAAGAGAATTTCGATTCTTGTGTTGCAATCAAGGTGATTAGTAAAGTGTTTTCTTCATCTGGTTTGTGTTCTTATCGTGTTCTTTATTGCATATTCATATTATCTTTCGATTAGACTTGAATCACCTATAATCACTGGATTCCGCACAGTGATTATAGATTTTGATATCGTGTGAGGGTTGATTCGGGACTTACAATTGGTATCAGAGCCAAGAAACGCAAGTTTCGAGGCTCTCGCGATATCCGATTCAAGTTTTTGTCAACTAACCATTTGAGTTTTGTTGGTGATTTTCAGTTTTTAGCACAGTTCGGAAGTATTTTTGCAGGTTTCGAGTCAAGACAGGAGCATTCGAGGTGCTAAATTCGTGAATTGGAGACTTTTCGACCCTGTTTCTAGACTTTTCGATCGTCCTCCTGATCGAAAAGCCTTTTCTGTCGCGCCATCTCGATCGGAAAGTCCCCTTGTGACTTTTCGATCAGCCCACTTCAATCGGAAAGTCCCCTTGTGGCTTTTCGATCAGCCAAACAGCTTTTCGATCAGCCAAGACAGCTTTTCGATCAGCCAAGACAGCTTTTCGATCAGCCAAAACAGCTTTTCGATCAGCCAAACAGCTTTTCGATCAGCCAACCAGCTTTTCGACCAGCTTTTCGATCAGCCACACTTTTTGATCAAAAAGTCCATTTTTCAATCAAAAAGTTCACTTTTCGATCCATTCAGTTTTTTTGATCGAAAACCCACTTTTCTATTAAAAAAATAAAATAAAATAAAAACCTCATCTCCGAACCTGCTTTCCGATCTGGTTGTGACTTTTCTATCCAAACATCACACTTTTCTATCCAACCCTCCAGCTTTCACTTTTCGATCCGGTCAAGACTTTCCGGTCCGAATTTGCGTTAGAGACTCATCCAAAGAAGTTCATGGCACCCATTCTACAAGGTACCACCGAAACCAATACAGGTAAGAAAGAGGTATGCACTTGCTCTAGCTCTCACTGTCAAGATGTGTACAAGGCTTACAAAGAATATGAATCCAAATTTTATTATGAATCCCTAAACTGTGAACGCGCCACCAGAGAATCAAATAATTTCAAAGATATGGCTAAAGTGAATAGGGAAAAGTATGAAGCAGCTAAGCTTGATGTGACAAACCTTGACAATCAATTGAGTGACACTAGAGTCTTGCTAAGAGTTGCTAATACAAAAGTTGAAAAACTAACAAAAGAGGTAGAAGAATTGAGAGATCAACTTGCTAAATCTCAAAGTAAGATAGACGCTAATAATAAGATTCAATCAAAAATGCTGGAAGCAAGATCTCTTTTCTGTAACTCTGATGTTAGGATGAAGTATGTTCAACAAAATTCAGGTCTAGGTTTTGGGGATGATATAAAGGAAGAGACATCAACTCACACTGTGCCCATGCCCCACATGCATGAAATAATTTCTGAACATACACCATCAAAGGGAACAATAGATTCTTTAGTTGACATTGACAAAAGACTTTCGGAATGTCCTATTAAAATTACTGCTCCTGTTTCTAACCCTATTACTTCTTGTGCAGATACAGAAAACAAAGAAGCAGGTTCAAAGGGGGAAAGTGTTGGCATTGAGAGTCAAAAGTTTCCTGACGTCATAACTGAAATTTTTGCGTCAAATAAATCTGAGTCTGAATTGAGCTTTGCTAAGTCTGATGTTTTTGACAAAACTTCTGTTTGGGGTACTTTTAATTTCGGTGTTTGTGATCCTAAACTTTCCAAACCTTTGAGGAAAGTCAGGATTTTGAGAAAGGATAAGGGACCACAGGTTGCTGATCCTAAGCCTACTGATCCCAATTTGGTTAGTTTGAATGATTGTTTGAATGTGTGTGCTAATGTTAGTGATAATGCTAGTAATGTGCAGAATGTGCAGGAGGCCAGACCACCTGACTTTATCCCATATCCTGAGGTAAATTCTGTGTATGACCAATTTGTGCCAGTACAGCGGGAGTATGTGCTAACAACTAGGCCCAATGGCAAAGTTGTGTGGATCCACAAAAATTCCAAACCATCTTGGGTATCCACAGGGAAGAAATATTCCCAAGCTCCCGCATACCCAAAGAAGCAGTCCTGCCATATGTGTGGGAATCCTGGACATGTGGCAAGGAATTGCTTATATAGGCCATATGAACCCTACTACCCTAAAGCTCATTTTCAAAACTTCCAAGGGCAATCATATGGTGGCACAAACCAAAAACATGCCCATAGAAAGGTAAATTCTCAGCCAAAGGTACCTACATGCCCAAAGGTATCTTAAGTGACCAAAGAATCTGCACCTTCACACCCTAAGGTGCAGAGACATGTACCTTCACAACCAAAGGTGCACAAGGTGACCAAAAAGCCTGCACCTTCAATCCCTAAGGTGCAGAAGTATGTACCCCTGCAACCAAAGGTACAGAAAGTTAACCAAAAGTCTAAGTCACCTCAACATCCAACCAAATCTGATTTCAAAAGTCATAAATTGAATGATTCTGTTAACAAATCAGTTGTTGCTTTAAAACCTATTTGGGTTCCCAAACATGGTGGTCCTTCTAAGAATAATCAAGAGAGGTGGAATGTGAAAAAGGTGGTAAATCAGTGTTACCTACCTAAAGGGGTGTATAAGAAGCACTCCAAACAATTTGATGAAGTTAAAAATGATAAATCAAACATTTATCAAATTCCACCTAAAAGGCTACAGGGTAAAGGGAAAGAAAACAATCAGCCCACGAATGTCATTTCCAATGATGGTCGTGTGAATTCTAATGAACCCACAAAGCCCACACCAAAGTCCACCAAAAACAACACCAAGAAACCCAAATCAAAGGCACCTACAACCCCAAGTATCAATCTTTCAGAGAGAATGTGTTTAAAAGAAATAACTTTCAATGACTCTGCAGGTATACCCAGAACAACAATGGCCTGGGTACTTATGGTTAACTAATCTCTCACCTTATGCCGGAACAGTCAAGGAGGACTTCCATTAACTTATTTGTTTTTGAAAGTGATTGTTCCAGGCACAGGATAGAAGACATCTCTCAACTACATGACATGCAGATTCTCATTTGTAGGGATGTTCTTCTAGTAAGAGGTAAATCTAGCAAAATCAGCAAGGTACTGTCTTAATTGTTTGTTTCTTGGCAAATCTGATGAGAAGTATGGTTCTGCATAAAACAAAAATTCATTTTTGAAAAAAAATCTCAAAGGATAAACTTTGAAGGTTAGCTTGGCCAAGTTTGTCTTATAGTGTGTTAGTGTGTTTAAAAAAAAAAAAAAGATGTGTGTTGTTATTAAAAATCAAAATGCAAGGGGAAGAATAGAAAAGATGAAACAGTTGACCCCTCAAAAAATATTGTGCTTTTTAATTTTAATCTTTTGTTTGTGTGCTTGAGAAGGAGGGAAGTGAAATAATAATAATAATAATAATAATAATAATAATAATAATAATAATAATAATAATAATAATAATAATAATAAATTTGAGCTTTTGTTTTAGTTGGTGTGTGTTATTATTAAAAAATCAAAAAGCAAGGGGAAGAATAGAAAAGATGAAATAGTTGACCCCTCAAAAATTGTGCTTTTTAATTTTTAATCTTTTGTGTGTTTGCTTGAGAAGGAGGGAAGTGAAATAAATTTCCGTTTTGAAGATGGCTGACACGCGTAAGGCAGATGTGAAAGACATGATCCATGGTGATATGCTGGTAGGCTCGGCTCTTAAATCTGAAAAGGTATGTGTTACACATTTAAAGATAACGTATGGCAGTTTGTTGGGTATCAGCACTTAGGTTAATTGCATTTCTATTTGACTGCATGTTTAAGCTCCCGATACACACGCTTGTCTCCAAGAGTGTGAAATTGAGCTCAAAAAGTCGGTGTCCCCTCTGCTTTGCGTGAGCAATGACCTGGGGATGCTTCGAGTGTATGTAAGGCTCTCCTCTGCTTTGCGTGAGCAATGACCTGGAGTTGTCCATACATACGTGCTTACAGATCATCATAAATAATATATGCAATTAAAAAAAAATGCATGTATACACCTCAAAAGATGCCAAAGAGCACAAGAAAAGAGACCCTCAAGAGTCCAAATCCCTCAGCCTTTGTCACTGATGAGAGCATTATTAAAAATGTTTCAAAAATTCAGTTGACTTTGTATATTATACCCAAAAAATCTATTTGATCTACTCTTTCTCTTCTCAACCAAGTCTCGAGCTTAGTTTCATACTTCTGGTTCAGGTTGTGAAAATATGTGGTAGGGAATGTATATGCTTGATAGTTTGTAATAACATGTACCTAGGATTTGTTGAAACCCACTTGTTGTTCATAATTAATACACAATAAAAGATAATAAAGTGACAAACAGCCTGATAAAGAAAAGGGTTTGAGTTTAAAGTGGATCAGTATATTGGCAATCACCTGGACGTGTTCGAGTAACAGAGCTGAAAAGGGTTCCTCAGTCAGATTCATACGGTTTGATCCCATAGAAACCTTCTTGTTTAGTAATTTGGTATGTTTGTTTTTATTTTTATTTTTCTTTTGTATTATCTTAAGTTTTTATTGTTTATTTTTGCAACCATGGCCAGGTTAATTTAAAGGTTTTAATAAGTTTTTATGGGTTTTATGCAAGAAGGTATCACCCCTCCAGAATCTCAGGGGGAGATAATGTGAGGAGTTTTCGGGTTCAGGGGAAGTAGTTAAAGGAAACCCGTAATCAATGTTAGGGTTTGTGTTAAAGAATGTTGTTCTCCTGCTAACCCAGTAACCAGGCATCATATGCTGGTTAGTGGTTGTGTTTGTTCCATGTATGGCAGGTTAAATGCAAATGAAATGTCATGGAAAAGAAAATTCAAGGACTCAGATGATCAATGCATTGTTGTTGCTGATCAAGTTGAAGAGCCAGCCGGAAAAGGACTTACCCTATGCTCAGGGGAAGTTTGTTGGTTGTTCGAATGAAGCTTCCAAAGATTCAAAAGACACCATTCAAGTGTTTAGGGGAAGCTACATCAAGAATGTCAAGAAAAGTCAAGACAGTTACAGTTGATCCAGCGAGAACCAAAGTTTCTTTCAAGAAGGACCAAGTAGTTGAGAATCCTCCTCTCATTACTTGTTCATTTCAAGAAGTTTAAGCTGTTGCTGATAAAGAGAAAAGTCATTAATCATTCCCGTTGCTTCTCAATGAAGATTGTTAACTATAAAGAATCTTCATCAACCCATGCTCATGCCAAGGTGAAGAGTGAAAGTTGAAGACATTTAATATCACAAGCCAAGGGGAAGATTGTAAGGGAATAATTTGTGGCTTGTGTATTAAATCACCTATTGGCGGACTATTTTGAAGGCATATGTGTTAGAATAGGTGAAAAATAGTTGGTTTATTATTGTATTGGGTCATTGGGCCATTTTAGATGGGTTTGGGCTCAGTTTAAAAGAGTTTAGATGGGTTTTAGTGGGCCTGGAAAGTCAAATACGGGAATTAGGTGTTATTTAGGGTTTTTATCTTTGCTTGTTCTCCAAGATGGAGAATCCCTATATAAGGGAAGCCCTCCCCTCATTATGAGGTTGCTGTTTTGGTGCTCTTTCAACTTTGGTGTTTACGAAATTCTCATAAGAGAATTTCGATTCTTGTGTTGCAATCAAGGTGATTAGTAAAGTGTTTTCTTCATCTGGTTTGTGTTCTTATCGTGTTCTTTATTGCATATTCATATTATCTTTCGATTAGACTTGAATCACCTATAATCACTGGATTCCGCACAGTGATTATAGATTTTGATATCGCGTGAGGGTTGATTCGGGACTTACAGGAAGTCCGCTAAGGCCTCATCAAGTCCGCTAAGAAGCCAACAAGTTCGCTAAGAGCATGGGTAAGTTCGCTAAGAACTAAAGTTCAAGTTCGCTAAAGAAGTTCGCTACGAAGGGTTCAAGTACGCTAAGGACAATATCAAGTCCGCTAAGCACAAGGACCAAGTACGCTAACATCAAGTCCGCTAAGAGCAATTCTAGTCCGCTAAGGGCATTATGAAGTTCGCTAAGAAGAAATACAACAAGTACGCTAAGCTTCATACTTAGAAAAATTTTCTCAAACTCAGAAATTTCTAGGCCTCGGGAAAAAAAATTCCTACCCAAAAATTCCAATCCCTATACTGACACAAGACAAGAATTCTAAATGAGGATCATCTTCGGCACGCGGGGCAATACTTTTGGGAGTTAGGTTTTAACCAAAGTTTTCAAAAACAGTTACAGTTCAGAAATTTTACTTTTAAAATGTTCTGGTTCGCTGTAACCAATGGCTCTGATACCAATCTGTCACACCCCCAATTTCCACTAACGGAGTACAACCGTGTGGGGTGTGATCCAGACCAGGATCCAAGTCTTTAGTTACAACCAAGCCATAGTTAAAGGGTAAACTAGTCAAGTATTACATTTAATAAATCAGAGTTTACATTTCACAAAATCAGTGGAAGCATTATAAGTTTACAAGGTTGTTGTTTAGTAAAAGTGATTACTAAAGTATCTGAAATACAATTTCCAAAAGGGTTTTACAAAAGGTAAGTATTACCAACGCCCGTGCCATCCATGATCCTCCAAGCACCCTGAAAAGCATTCAACAATCAAGTGTCAGCCAAGGCTGGTGAGTTCACTAAAGTGGTCTACCCATCACAAGTAGACCTAACGTTTATGAATAAAGACAGGTAAAACACAATCAATATCATAAGACCAGTAAATTCCATATCGTAGGTAGCTAGCCTATAGTTATGTACACCTGAATTGTTCGTAACCGAAGCTGACAATGTTTTGATAGGGGGTACCTATGAATTTTCCTTCCCGTGTCTTGACGGATCACGGTGGGTAGGCTAACATTGATCTCAGTCCGACCGCCAGTCGGGAGGGTGCATCCCGTGCACCGTTGAGCGGGGGTGTCAATCCCCAGTAGTACTACTCAACATTACCTCGCTACTGTATATTAACGGCTCGAATGTAAGGACTTTTTAATATATAAGTTCAATTCAGTGTAGCATATGATATTTATGTCGGAAATTTACTCAGTAAGAAATACCTTACCGTTTGGGTTACCATCCTTACCGGATGCAACCACCTGCGCGTTATCGTCCCTAACTGGACATAACAATATAGAGAGTGAACTCACCTGAGGGTGCACTGGTACTCAGCACTTGGTTCCACCGGTTGGTCAAAATTAACCTATTCGGGTAAAATATGGCCTAATCAAATTAGTAGGTGTCGCTAGGATGAAAATAGCACATAAACACCTAAACATGTTTCATACAATCATACAAGCCACACAATACACATACAAGTCCCAATTTGGGAGAAAATCAAGAAATTTCAATTCAAGTCAAAGTTTTGCCAAAAAGTCAAACTTCAAGCATTTAACTAGTGACATAGCTAAAATCCACATTACCTGGAGTTAACTCATTAAATTTTACAGGCATATACTACATATCAATTAGGACTTGTTTCAAAAAGAATAAAGTAAAAATGTTAAGAAATTAGGAAGTTATGCACGTCGGAAGTTAGCAAAAATCAACATTATTGTCTTTGACACACCATTTGGTGGCATGCCTAATTTGCTCCATACTTAGAGTTAAGTTTCAAAATTTTGCAGGCATGGACTACTTAACATTTAGGGAATGTTGCAAAAAGAATCAACTTAAAAAGTTAAGTAACGAGAAAGTTATGCGCATCGGAAGTTGGCAATTTTCAGCTTTTTGCAAAATAGTCAAAGTAGGTTTAAAATTTGCATAACTCATTCAAAACTTAGAGTTTATTAACCAAACCTTCCAGATCTTACTTTCAATATATAAACCTCATTTACAAATTTCAAACTCGACAATATAACAAGATTATCATGCCCAACCAAAAAGCAAAGTCTACTTTTCACAGAAAAATACAGCTTTGCACACCTAACTTGCAGCAGTGTTTTGGATGACCAGACGGAGGTTTTAGAGAGCGTGCGAGTACCCGACTCGAAGCTAAGACATAATAATTTACTAGGGAAAAAGAATCGACTGATTTCGAGCAAAATTGAGCAAGTTATGACCTCTGCAAAGTGGCCTAAAAATCTGGCCGAATCTGTCCACTTTTAATAGTTTGTAAAAATTTCGGTTTAAAGATTTTGAGCAACAATTTGGTCATCCAACTTCCACTAACATAATTATAAGCATTCTAACATGCATATTCTGTCCTAAACATGTTCATATCCAAATCATAGCAAAATCTTAACATTAGGCTAGCATACAAGCACATTGCACCCCAAATCTCATAACCAAACACCCAACTAACACCAACAACATTCATAGCAGATTTTGAACTCAAGTTTCCAGCTTTTAAACTCATTCTAAAATCTGTCCCAAATCAAGAGTTATCATAGCTTAACCTAAATCATTGTTCATGGGCATCAAAACACTCCATTTAGCACATAAACACACAAAAACACACATGCAACATATGAATTTCGGATTTGGGGTTCTAGGGTTTTTACAAACCTTGAAGAAAAACGAAAATGGAAGAAGATGTGATGGAGAAGAAGCTTCCTTTAGCGTTCTTGAGCCTTTTGGTAGCTAGAAACCTTGAATCCTTGCTTGATTTGATGATGGAGGTCGAAATTTTGAAGTGTGTGTGTGTGTGCTTGGAACCGTAAGAAGAGAGGAGAGGGGAGAAGAATGCGTGAGAAATGAGGGAGGGGGAGGGTATTTGGCAGATTTTTTTTTAAGTTTGAGTAATTACACATTTGGTCCTTCAATCTCCAATTTAAGCATATGTATCTCAAAACACAATATAAATGGGTTTTAAACTTAAGACTTGTAAAATAAAATTACTATAAATGTTTCTAAAAGTTTATAACTTATTTACATGAAATGTTTAATAGGGAAAATATAAATATCATTTACACATAAAAATTCCAATTTACGCACGAAGTCCGGTTTTACCCGAAAACGCAAATTTTGCAATTTACACATAAAGTCATGAATTTAATTCACGAAACAAGTTACTAACATTAATTATCAAATAACATTAACACATATGCAATGATTCAAATAACGGGTCACGAGTTCGCTAACGGAACTAACGGAGTTAACGGAAAAAGTTAACGGAGTTAACTTGGGAAGTTGCAATTGTCACATTTTCTTCTAGACTCGGACAATTGAAAACATGAAGTTTGATTATTTTGGGTATGTCTCTTTTGGTAGGAATACGTAAGGGATATCTGTATTCACGGAGAAAGTAGCATTAAGCAGTTTTGTCTAGGACTCAGTCCCGTTAGGTGGAGTTTCTCATGATGAGGCTCTTGTGTATGACTCTAAAGTCAATCCTTGGTCTGGTACTGGTCCCACATTCAACGTGCCACCAATGCTTATATATAGGGTGTACCGCAGCTAACCCACCACACTACCAGCACCTTGAAGGCGTACCGGCTACCTACCATTACTAGCTTTTGGTCAAACCACATTAGATATTTCTCAACAGAAATAGGGTATGTCCATTTTCCCCCATATGTTAGAGTGTAAAAGGGTTGAGGGATTAAAGCCTCAATACGTTGTGCAAATAAAAGGTGTAAGAGTTTTCATTCACAATACTAGTAAGATGCGTAAGGTTTGCTATTTTAGCGAAGATCGTCGAGAGTTGACACGCGTAGTGAGAATATCATAACGCTTCAGGTTTAAGGACGATCAAAATTTTAAACATGCCAGTAAGGCTTAAGTTCAAGGTGGGGTTCATCAATGAAAGTTTTCTGAAAATGATCAGAGAAATTGTGTACCAGTAGTTTGTCGAGCATATCAAAGTTAAGTTGCAAAACTCTTCTAAGCATACTATCGCCTATTCTTCTTTGTAGGTAGTTGTTATGATAGGAGTGTTAATGGATATACAAAATGTATGGATAACTTGGTATACTCAGTGTGTAAGGAGGGAAAATACAGGTCGATGGTACAATTAGCTATTGATAACAAGAAGTTCATGGCCGATGAGTGTAAATAGGGTTTCCATAAAAAGCTTTGTATTGCTACTGTAATGTAGGCATAAGGTAGTCTCATCATCAATGGTGTTAACTAGTTGAAAAGCTAACCAAAGTGTAGCACTTTCCGGTTCAAAGCTTGAAAGCTCATCCAGGGCCTAAAGGATTACAAAAGTGCGAGAATCAGAAATTATTGGTTATTAAATCGTAAAAGGTTCGAATCATGCAGACAAAGTCAGTCGCACAGGTTCAAAAGGTTAATCGGAATAGTCATTACGTTAAAATTGTAAGTCATCAATTTGAAACTAAGAAGACTCCTCACTATCATTACCTCCATTAGAGAGAAATATGTTTGTAGTGAGATAGGCGATTTGTACAATCGTGACGGTATTGCTGGCAACAAGTTTTGGTTCGCACAAGGAAATCAGTAAATATGAATATTCAGAGGGAAAGTTCACAAGAGTTTTTAGCCAAGAAATATGCTCCAATGCTCGCGGTATATGCTTGATCTAGTTTGATTATCCAATGTTGTCTTCGTATACGTCCGATGAATGTATATACAAGTTGTCTCACAATCATAAAGTTTCAGGGATTAATATGGTAGGTAAAGTCGCGAAGGTAGAATTGTGATTCAAGATGAGTTCAAACCAGTTAAAGGTTTCGTCGAGAGTGTTCGCAGTTAAGAAAGATTTGTCATTGAAATACACGAGTTAAACGATGCCCCTTCAGGACTTACATTCGTAATAGGTGTCAAAGGGTTCACGAATGGATTAGAATCCATATATATAAGAGATGAGATCATGCGTGATAGTGTTTAC
>JBCNJP010004726.1:0-30968 GCA_039602395.1 Deinandra increscens subsp. villosa | reverse complement strand
CCAGATCGGTCACAGAAATTAATGGTGTTTCTTTAATCATAGGTTTGTGCTGTAAATTTTAGGTTTTTTATTTTTTCATTTTTGGGTTTCTTCTATCGCAGGTTTGTGTTGTGAATGGAGCTGATATTTGTATTAGTTGTTGATGCTTTTGGCTGTCCCTCAAACCACTATGATTCGGCCTTCTGCTCCTAAATCCATGAACTGTCTATGATGTTAGCTTTCATCTCTTTCATTTTAGATTTTTTTTCACTTACCTATTAAGGGTTGTTATCTGAATTGTCTGTTTACAACAACTGTGTGATTTATTACAGGATATAAGCTTTACATTTGTGTTGAAGATGCATTCTGCTTTTGATTAGCTTCTTAAAGCTGTAGGTATTATGTTAGTTACGGAACTATAGTTCCATCTAATACCTTATTATAATTTGATTGTTTATATGTAGATTCCGATTAGTATGTCTACCTTTTGAGTTCATTGTATGTAGATCTGCATAAATGTCTCTAAGATGTTTTTGTTATAGTTTTTAACTTTTTATGTTGTTATTGTTGTTTTGCGGGTTTCCACTGTCAGTTTTCCATCTTTACAATAAGGTGAGTGGAATATTTTTTTACATTTAGTGTTTGTTAGGGATTAGGGCTTTGATGTTTTAAATTTACAAAATCGGCTAGGTTTAGAGCCAAGAAATTAGGAGGGGGAACATATATCCTGGTTTACTTGCATTTAATTTGTTTTGTTTGTTGATGCTAATTATTCTGGTAACTCTCACTTTAATTTCATTCTTTTTCTAAATAAAATCTGGTAGCGTTTTCTTAATAGTTGTTCTTTTATATGCGAGCTCTGACATTCAGATGCTATTGAGAGATTCAAGTATTGTTGAATTTCGAGTAGCGTTTTCTAAAAAGTTAATATTTTCTAGAATGATTATGGAAGTTGTATTAGGAGATTCAAGTATTGCTACAATGAAAAAAAATTAACTTAAGTACATATACTTTCTTCATATCATAGTTGGTGTTGCTACATGTCAAGGGTCAAACATGCCTTCGTATGCAACAATTTTCATTTGCAAAATTTATCAAAAGAACTAACTAAGTGAGTATAATGAGACATAAAGATACAAACTTCAATCATAATGTTCCTGTTTCCTAAATAGAGGGTAAAAAGGTAAATAAGACCATCAATGCCAATGTATTCACTATAATTTACTTGCTCTGCTCTTTTAGTAACTCATATTTTGTGCAGGGAGTAGAAAAATAATTTTTTTAATGTCAATTCCTTTTGGGTCTTTTTGGGTTTTGTGTCATATGGAGGCAAACAAATCAGTTTTATTCCACATCATGAATTTAGTATAGAAACAATTATTAAGAGTACGTAGGCTCTTATGGTCATGCATGATTGAACTGCGTCTAAAATCCCTTAATCTGTATTCTGTGGAGTAAGTCAGCAGAGAGTTTTTGATGTTGTTTCCTTTTCCCATTTTTAAGCGACTTGCTACAATAAGAGTACAATGAATGATGAGCATGTACTTTTTTGTGTGCAGGGTTTAGTAGTTCGGAGACTCTACGCTTTGTCCAGCCAAGCGTTAAACCATGACTGACCTTTTTTGTAATAGCCAACCACGAAAGATATATGTAGAAAACAACAGCAATAGATAGCTCATTTTGTAAGATTACTAAATAGTATATAATAGTCATATGTAGCTTACTATGCACATCAACTATATTACCATACAAATAAAAGGGCCATTATTCATGGCAGCCATTGTCTAAACGCTCTTAATAAGAGGCATAACAAATCAAACACTTATGGTTCGATGGTGGCCCGTCGCAACGCGTGGGCGGGTCACCATCTTGTTTAATACAAAGATCACCAATTTGGTTTACCTATGCTTGATTTTGCTAGTTGTTAGATTAAAATAACTTACACTTAAAAGATAAACTTTATTCATCCCAATGGAGGTCTAAATAAAACTTTTACAAATCAAACTTCAAAATTTTTCAATTGTTTACAAAAAATAGGGAAATCTGATTAATTACGAAGATTAAATCCAAGATGAGGTAATTATTTCTTACCTAATTTTGCTACATGAATTTAAATTGGAATATTTTAATTTAGCCTCTTTCTGTTGTTATTATGTTATTTCCCGCATTTTGTACCACTAAAGACGTACATACTTTTTTGAACAGGAGGAAGAGGAAGTCTAATTTCATGCAAATTCTATGATTCAATATGTGACCAAGTTATATATTCAGAGAAACATATATTGAGGTATAATTCTTTGGCTTAACATGGTTAAAAAATTATTATGTTCACAAATATAATTATGCAAATAAAAAAATGTTTGGCTCAACATTAAAAGGCGCCAAAACCCACTCATGACACAACTGAGCTGGTTTTGTTAGAATCATCCGGGAGCACCAAAATTGCAATCGATGAGCTCTGCTACAAATAGATAAACAAGTGCTCACTGTAAGAAATTCTAAAACTACATATGTCCACAAATAAGACTACAAGATGCTATAATATAATTGTTTAATCAATTTACACATATATATATATATATATATATATATATATATATGTGTTTTCATTAATAATGCAATTAAAGGATGTTTTTGGTAGATTGACCTTAAAGTTAACATGGATGTTATAAGACTCCTTTTTTAGTTATGATTTTACTTTTTGCAGGCTATGTAATCTATTAGGTCTGTGTGAAACTTGGTGGAAGAAATAGCTTTATAAGACTCCATTTCATTTTAAAGCTCAAGTGTATTTTTGTTCTAGAGGGATGGATGGATGGAAATAATATAATTTAATTTAGTTTCTCTCTCTTTTTAACCTATTAGTAGAATGCCAATGCTTACCTAATTTACCATTTGTTAGTTAAATCATAGCTTTTGTGAAATTGCATGATTCTTTTGGGACCTACACATAAAAATGGGACAAAGGGATGGCCTTTGCCAGAAGGGGATGTAATGATCGATGGGAGCAACTTTCAAAATTATTTATTATACAATGTTTAATTTTAACACCTCATCAGCATACAAGGGTAGATAAGTTAAATCGATAATACAAATGAGAAAACCAATATACGTACATTCGAAGATATATCACGAGGGTATGGATAAACGAACAAAAATCAAGTACTGCGTTCGTTGTTTCTCAAATGAATTCCCAAACTGTTGTGCGGCCATAACGAGTGAACAAATGACGAATAATACTTATGTACTGCCGCCATCGCAACACACGGATACATTACTAACAAGAGAGAGAATTCATGAATTGTTTGATTTTTAAGAGGTATAAGAGAGGGAAGCATATTGTACAAGTCTCTATAGCATAATATCTTTAATCAAACCTCTATTTACCCTAATCTCTTCCTTCCTTCTGCTTCGAAATTACGATGTAGACATTTTGGAATCTCCAATTTTAGAGTCCTCTTCCCCTTCCTTTTTGATCTTCAAAATCCATCCCAACCCTAATCAGAAAACCCCATGGCACCCACCTGATCTTCTTCTATGTTGTCTCAGAGAATCAACTAGATATAGAAAATTTCATATGCGCGCCCCTTTCATCGTCGCTCAAAGAAGCCCTAATTCAAAATGCATCTGAAACACAGAAACTTGCAGGACCACAATTTTGGAAAAAAAAAACTTCAAAAAGGGCTTTTGAAATTTGCATACATCACACATCCTCTACCAGAAGAATCATAATACACATCTGCCCATCTCTTCTCTCTTCTCACGCATCAGAAGCACCACTTCTGCCGGACGGTAAGTTGCTGATCTTTTCGAATAATATTTGCTTCTCTCTAACTTGTTTCAGTATTTAGGCGTTTAATTGTTTGCCTGTTTTTGCTTTTCTGGTTAATTTAGGGTTGTTTGTGTGTGAATCGTGTATGGTTAGGTTACTGATCTCTTCGAATAATTCCTTCTTCTCTTTATTGTTTTAGTGTTTTAGGCTTTTGCTTGTTTCAGTCGAGGTTCTAACATAATAGTTCTTAGGTTTCTTTTAGACCCTTCCTCTGTTATCTTTTGAGATCTGGATAAAAAAAAATTAAAAAAAAAAGGATGGATATAGCCAACAATGGCAATGGCAACAGCTGGTGAGTGTTATTCTTTTCCTTTTGACAATCGGTCTTGATTTTGTGCTTCATAATGTATGGTTTGATATTTTTGTTAGACTAATATCACATGCATCTCATTCTTTTCACTGTGTTTCAGGTTGGTATGGTTGCTGCAAACAACATGCTTAATCTGAGTTGTGAAATCCTCAACGACCTTAAACATATGATACCTGATGTGTTGTTAAGTGTATATGAAAAGTAGGGTTCTACACTATCAAATTTTAAATTTATAAAACTGGTAATTCACCAGGGGACTATACCAACACACTAAGGCAAGTGTACCTGTCGTGCGTAGCACAGTATTGGTAAACACCGGGTTGTCGAACCTCAAGGACACGGATTTTGTTGAAAACAGTCTATTAATAGTTGTTGCCGGGTTTTTGGATTTATTAAAATGAAATTGAATAAAGATCACTAAAATGAAGCAATTGAAAGTAGCGGAGAAAATTCAGTATTTGAGAGAGGATCGCTTAGGCATTGACTCCTCCACCTAGGTTTGATAGACGCACAGGTTACGTTTATGCCTTATCGTTATGGTGAATCAGGGTCCTAAGACAAGGCTACCTAACTCCTATGGATAGGTTCACGTTTAGGGTTATAGACACGCCCTACACGGTTACTACTGTTCCATGGTTAAGGACTGATAAGTTGGTTGTGTTTCAAGGTGCCCTAGGTTAAGTCCCGAGCTATCGGTGACTCAACTCGCAACTGGTCGAAGGGTTAGGGTAGGTATGGTCCTAACGGTTCTAGGGTTGTGAGGCGGTTGTGTTCTTATTGCAAGATTGACCTAATAGGCCCTGGATACGACTGAGCAGCGGTAGACCCGACCTATCGGTGCCTAATCGGTTACTAGCCAATACCAAGGGTGGCTACTAGCAGAGGGTAGGTGATTTCTCACTCATCCCTACGGGTTGGACTCCTAATTGGATACTAGGGTTTCCTAACGATCACGACTATTTCTAGTTCGTGCGTACGCCGCAGATTCTGTGATTCGGCTATACGATAGATTCCTAACTCAAGATGGATTGCACACTAAAGCTAGGTTTCCACAAGGTTAAGAAGTAGGCTAGATTCAAAATGGAATTCAATTTCATCAACCAAACAATAAGAACATAACGTTTACCTCGAAAACACAATCATAAACGAAAACCGATACAAAACATAATCAAACCATAGTTGGATTCGTCTTAGCCTAAACGATCTTATGAGTTTAGCCAAGCATGTTCATATTCATAAATAAATAAACAAAGTTCAAATTGAAATGCATAATCAAACTCAAACAAATACCGAAATGTAGCTTGAAATGATGAAAATTGGAGATTCTCGACTCGTCGAATACTTCAAGTCTTCGAATGCTTCAAAAGGCTTCACTCTAGGCTTCTTCTCTGCTTCCTTGGACGAATCGTGGTGAATGGGGAGGTCCTCTATTTATAATATCTTGAGAATTAGGGTTTCCAAAAATTCTGGTCCGGCGCACCACTTGCAAGCCGTGGGAGGGGGTTTCACGGCCTGGGCAAGTGGTGCGCCATCGGCAAATCAGCTCTGATCTTGGTAACTGGGCCGCAGGGCGTGGGACAGTGTCGGCACATGGCTTGAAGGCCGTGGGAGGGGGTTTCACGGCCTGGGCAAGTGGTGCGCTGACCAAAATTAACTCTTCAAGTCATGGGAGCTTGTCCCATGGCTTCCGATCACTGGTGACCCCCTGATTCCTGATCCCATGGCCTGGCAAGTCATGAAAAGGGTCCCATGACTTCCAAGTCATGCGTTTTCTCAACTTCACTATTTTCTCCGTTTTTCGCCTTGTTTTCCGTGTCGACATCGTTTAAACCTGAAAACTCACAATAATCATCAGAAATAAATATAATTTAATATTTTCAAGTTTATTTTGTCGTTTTTAGCCCGAAACCCGTTATATTTTCATATTCAAAACCACACACATCAAACATCCCCATACTTAAACATTGCTTGTCCCCAAGCAATCACTTTTAATCTCGACACTACTACGACTCTATTTTAACCACATAGACATTTAAGTGTACATATTCGGTCCACAAGATTTACTATCAATACTAGGGTTTCCTAACGATCAAAGTTTTAGCGGTTTGAAAGCTCACAAAATCCCTCAACCAAATGATGCGAACCATTTTTTCTATAAATATATTTTTTTTTTACTCAATTCACCAATTCACTCGACCTATGGGTGTAATATTTGAAGTGAACGCTCAGGTCGAATATATCTAAGTGTTTCTTGGGTTTATATATACGATCGTGCCGCCGAGTTCGTTATGGGATCCGACCAAAAAATGGAGGGGGATACTCAAACGTTTGCTCACATATACGGGTGTATGAGCTACCACCCTAAACGTATATCTTGGCGTATACGTACAGCCGTTTCACAATTTTTATTGTGATTTATTCATATTATTTTTTTTCTTTAGCTTGATTTAGGGTTTTACAACCTTTCAATACAAGACTAATATATATATATTTTTTTTTGATAGATATACTGGAGTTATGCAGAAAGTCCAGTTTCTTCGGGCAATTGACGACCCGGAGAAGATCCATAACGACTCAAGGCGATTAATTTAACACGGTCTCAACATAAACCTTAGAACGCGTTTAGACATACGACATCCCTCATGACTATGATTTTTTCATTTTTCACCTAAACATATATTTTTTTGTAGGCTTATCTCACAAGGGAAATAGGTGAATGGTTTTTTTTTTGGTTCGCAAGACTCGGCCGGGAAACTTTGATCATGTGATTTTATATGAAAAACAACTTTTTAAGGAAAACCTTTCTTGCAACTTGTAGACACGATAATGCACAGATAAATTATCTATGGTTTACGTTAAAAACGGTGTACTTTCGTGTCATATGAGATTGGGAAAAATTTTAAAATTTTGGGATTTTGATGGTCTTGGGATGTGACTTATTTCAGCACAATGTTAACCAGCCCTCACATCCCCATACTTAAAACCTACATTGTCCCCAATGTAGAATAAAACTATAGAAACAAAGAGATGCAAGGAAATAAGAAAGTGACTCCCCTATCAGCAAAAAGTCGCCAGCTAAGCACAGCACACATCAAATCAATCTCTTCTAGCCAATCCATATCTTCAAGCAATTAAAGTCCTGCAAGACAAACAAAAAACAAAACACACCAAAAAGAAAAATCAAAGTAAATTAAACATCGGGTTCCCTTCAGGATGCGCTTAATTTATTAACGAGTCGTTAGCTAGACTCGACCGCCCACCTCAATCAGGTGGTTTCTCCTTTATCTGCTTCCCACCGAGACCATGCGGACTCTTCCTTGTCTCATCACCCCAAGGTGGTTTTCTAGTAGACAGTGGGTGGGGTTTGTACCATTTCACTTCATCTGGCCACCAGTTATTGAATTTGCCCGGTCCAAATTTGATTGACCGGAGGTATTGAAGGAGTTGGTTAATAGAATTAAGGATGCTCGGGCCTCCCCATACTTGAACGTTTGGCCGATCCTCCTCAGTAAGTGTTGCGATCTGTGGCTTCTGAAGGTTTAGTGGCGATCCACTCTCATGCTTGGCCATGGGTTGGTGGTCCAGGATCTTTGGAGATTGTTGCAAAACCTCCTCTTGCGGCTCCATTTTTACCACCATATCAGGTGGTTTTTCTTCTGAGTCATTCTGAGGCTTCAGCAGTTCCTCAATCTTCGCAAGATCATGTTCTGGGTCGAATGGCCCAGTGTATTCAACCTCGAGTGGTGCAGTTAGCCACTCATATCCGAACTCCGCAAGCATTTCAGCCTCAAAGGCTTCCTTTTCGTCTGGCGGCTCTTCCTTAGGATCACCATAGTTGGGGTGTTCCATATCTTCACCTTCAACTACTTCGTCTTCTTCATGTGATTCCTTCGGTAAGTCTTTTAGTGTATCCTTCTCGCCAAATGTGTGTGATTCAAATGGTTCACTTTCAAGCGCGTCATCTTCAACAACTTTGTAGACCTGCTCCTCTTTCTTTAGGTAATGTGGGAGAGGAAGTATGAAATATGATGAATTGTCTTCATAATCGAATGTGTCCCGGTCCATTACTGTCTCTAGCTTAATGTCTTGATCACTTCTATTATGATATGTGAAGGCTTGCTCTTCACTCTCGCATTCATCTTCGGTGATCCCCATGCGTTGTGTGATTTCTCTGAGTTGCTCATCCCCGTGACTAGATAGTTCCTCGTGAAAATTAGGCTCAACTTCATTTTCTCGCAAATGGTCTGTTATCTCATCATATTGCTTAGTAGCTTCCCTGCTATGCTCACTCGAACTCTTCATATAATCGATCATTTCTTTCATCATCTCACGGAGGCTGGGTCCTTCCCCTGTATAAGGGCAGTACTGTGTATTGTGAGGATCCCCGCAGAATTCACACCATTCTCTTGTATAGCACTCCTCGTGATCCTGGTGGTAATCTTGATTGTAGTTCCCGAAGTGATACTCCATGGGACTTATTCCAAATGTTGCTCAAGTCGAGAAGATTCACGAGTGCGAGATAGGATTGAGGAAATTTAAATAACAAAAATTAAAAAAAATAAAAATGGAAAAAAAATAGCAAAAACAAATATTCACAAGGCTAAACTACTAATGACAACTATACTTTACGCTACCGTGTCCCCGGCAACGGCGCCAAAAACTTGATGTGTTGTTAAGTGTATATGAAAAGTAGGGTTCTACACTATCAAATTTTAAATTTATAAAACTGGTAATTCACCAGGGGACTATACCAACACACTAAGGCAAGTGTACCTGTCGTGCGTAGCACAGTATTGGTAAACACCGGGTTGTCGAACCTCAAGGACACGGATTTTGTTGAAAACAGTCTATTAATAGTTGTTGCCGGGTTTTTGGATTTATTAAAATGAAATTGAATAAAGATCACTAAAATGAAGCAATTGAAAGTAGCGGAGAAAATTCAGTATTTGAGAGAGGATCGCTTAGGCATTGACTCCTCCACCTAGGTTTGATAGACGCACAGGTTACGTTTATGCCTTATCGTTATGGTGAATCAGGGTCCTAAGACAAGGCTACCTAACTCCTATGGATAGGTTCACGTTTAGGGTTATAGACACGCCCTACACGGTTACTACTGTTCCATGGTTAAGGACTGATAAGTTGGTTGTGTTTCAAGGTGCCCTAGGTTAAGTCCCGAGCTATCGGTGACTCAACTCGCAACTGGTCGAAGGGTTAGGGTAGGTATGGTCCTAACGGTTCTAGGGTTGTGAGGCGGTTGTGTTCTTATTGCAAGATTGACCTAATAGGCCCTGGATACGACTGAGCAGCGGTAGACCCGACCTATCGGTGCCTAATCGGTTACTAGCCAATACCAAGGGTGGCTACTAGCAGAGGGTAGGTGATTTCTCACTCATCCCTACGGGTTGGACTCCTAATTGGATACTAGGGTTTCCTAACGATCACGACTATTTCTAGTTCGTGCGTACGCCGCAGATTCTGTGATTCGGCTATACGATAGATTCCTAACTCAAGATGGATTGCACACTAAAGCTAGGTTTCCACAAGGTTAAGAAGTAGGCTAGATTCAAAATGGAATTCAATTTCATCAACCAAACAATAAGAACATAACGTTTACCTCGAAAACACAATCATAAACGAAAACCGATACAAAACATAATCAAACCATAGTTGGATTCGTCTTAGCCTAAACGATCTTATGAGTTTAGCCAAGCATGTTCATATTCATAAATAAATAAACAAAGTTCAAATTGAAATGCATAATCAAACTCAAACAAATACCGAAATGTAGCTTGAAATGATGAAAATTGGAGATTCTCGACTCGTCGAATACTTCAAGTCTTCGAATGCTTCAAAAGGCTTCACTCTAGGCTTCTTCTCTGCTTCCTTGGACGAATCGTGGTGAATGGGGAGGTCCTCTATTTATAATATCTTGAGAATTAGGGTTTCCAAAAATTCTGGTCCGGCGCACCACTTGCAAGCCGTGGGAGGGGGTTTCACGGCCTGGGCAAGTGGTGCGCCATCGGCAAATCAGCTCTGATCTTGGTAACTGGGCCGCAGGGCGTGGGACAGTGTCGGCACATGGCTTGAAGGCCGTGGGAGGGGGTTTCACGGCCTGGGCAAGTGGTGCGCTGACCAAAATTAACTCTTCAAGTCATGGGAGCTTGTCCCATGGCTTCCGATCACTGGTGACCCCCTGATTCCTGATCCCATGGCCTGGCAAGTCATGAAAAGGGGTCCCATGACTTCCAAGTCATGCGTTTTCTCAACTTCACTATTTTCTCCGTTTTTCGCCTTGTTTTCCGTGTCGACATCGTTTAAACCTGAAAACTCACAATAATCATCAGAAATAAATATAATTTAATATTTTCAAGTTTATTTTGTCGTTTTTAGCCCGAAACCCGTTATATTTTCATATTCAAAACCACACACATCAATACCCTCATTATTAAAAACTGGTGCCTGGTTTTTTTGTTGCTAGATTCCTTCAAAAATCAACATTACATCACTACAGGCGGTTTAATGTGAGTAACATTCTCATTACTCTCTATACATAGTAACACTTTTATAGTTTATTGAAAGTTCATAATCCCCTATTTTATTGGAAGGTCAGTTAGTGCAACAGTTCATTAGATGAACATCTGCTTTTACTCTGTGATCTATGTGACCCAGCTGCTCACTCATACTGTGTTGGTCTCGGTACAACTATACCAGAGGGTGATTGGTTTTGCAGGGACGGCACCCTTTCGGTGGTTGAACAAATACGACTTCTGATAATGGTAATGATTCTGCTTTAAGCTCCAATCCAGGTCAGTTTACTTGGCCTGATGTGTCAATCCAGGGTAGTTTAGTCAGGGAAATTGAGGATGCCAAAAGCAAGATTTAGTTACTTGATAGCGCTCAACTTGAAACTTTTAAGCAAACACTAAAAACTAGGTATGCCTATCTTCAGCTCAGGTCTCGCATATTGCATCACGGTTTTAATTATTTAAGCTCAACTGATGAGTTTGTTGATTTGGTTATATTTAATCTCAAATGGGACAAATAAAAAGATGGCTAATATGGAATGGCTGGATAATAGCCTCTTATTTTAGTACAGATTGAAATTGGCTGGGTCAATTTGAGTTTTTTAATGTATGTTTTTTAACCCTAATCAAACTGGTTTACTCAATGTCGGTTTAGTCAACGCATGGTTAAAATTGGTTTCTTTTAAACCATCCCAGGTTAAAATCGCATTCATGTATTCACTATTAAACACATTATAATATTTTGAATGAATTTATTTCTATTACCGATAAAAAGGTGTTTGGACTTTAGCTTTGAAACTGATTTTTGTGACACAGGTCTTATTGTTTGGATAAATAGCTTCTCCTTTTTTCAGGGATCAGACAATCAGTTTTGGATGGTTAATTTCATTTTGGTGGCAGTAAGGGTAGAATACTAGAATGACCTATATATGCCCTTATTCTAATCTAATTTGAGGCTCTTGATGCATTTACTTTCAAACTGCTGTATTTGTCTTGTAAACACTGCAGCAAATTAAGCCTTTTGCTGGTTAAGTAGCCACTCTTAATTTATTCTAAATCTTTCCTGCACTGTACCAAATCTTGATTTATGTTATATTTTACATCAAAATATAGATGAAACATCAAAATATACATTGGTTGCTAATAAGTGGAAAACTGTGTTTACGTGGTTGGTAAATTCATCTGATGAGGGTATTAGTTGGTATAATAATATTATAGATTCCAAACTAGACTAGGCTGTTTTGAAAAGTCAAATTGTGATAACTGATAAGATGGAGCAAACAGACTAGAATATTGGGGTTACATATAATGTTTTAAAACCGGATTTTTAAATCGGACCGACCTTATGTAAAAAACGCTTCAACCAGTTGACCCGGACGGTCGAACCGGATTGATTATTCAAACATGTAAATTACAATATACATTTTATAAACTTTTAACCGCGACAAATGTCGTTAAGAAACTTTAATAAAGTTTAAAACACGTTACAATTATCCAAAATAACATCAATATAAGTTCTAATCAAATTATATTTATCAAAAATATATTAGACTTTCAGTTATCTTCGATAGATGGTTTGTTTTAGAATATCTAGCAGCAATATGTAACTATTATTTTTATCAGTATTTTTTAACTAACTATTATTTTTATTATTATCCACATTTATAACTAACTATTATTTTTATCAGTATTTTTTAATAAATTATTTATAACCTAAAAGCAATATGTATCAATTATTCTTGGATAGTTGACTTTTTTGGTTTTTTTTTTTTTTGAACAGCAACATATATTCAACCCAACTTTTTTGGTTAATTGGTTGGTTTTTGTTGTCCGATGAGTATAATTAATATTTGACATAAATTTTTTAGGGGAATAATAATGGTTAGAGCATTAAGATGGATGATGAATACTTCTTGCTTAATTGTATATTTGAAATGTAACTTTTCCAAACGTAGAAATTGACTTTTTAGTAGGGGTGTGCAGAAATAATCGAAATTCGAAAAAACCAATAAAGCAAACCGTATCCGTGTCCAAATAAACCGATCCGAAGTGTGAATTCGGTTTACGGTTTGGTTTCCAACCGTATCCGAATTGTGAATTCAGTTTACGGTTTGGTTATGGTTTTCGATTTTATTTTTATTTGGTTTATTTGGGTTATTCAGTTATTCATTTAAACCGAATAAGATATATATATATACGTATAATATATATAATATATTTTTTTTATAAAGCATGTGTTGGAAGTTCTATTTTGCATGAAAACTTTGAATTTCGTTTGTTTAAACTATCGGTATTTTGGTTGTATGTTATGCAAAAAGAAACTTCATATTTGATTTTGCTCACTTCATGCCATATTTGTTTTGCTTGTATGTTTAAAAATGTACAAAATATGTTATTTCGTTGAATATGGTTTATTCGGTTCTGAACCGGAACCGAACCGTATTGAATATGGTTTATTTGATTTAGGTCCTGTTTGGTTCAACTTATTTTTGGCTTAATCTGATCGAATAAGACATTTTTGTCATATGGTGTTGTTTGGTTCGAATGTCTGAATGGAAATTGTCTGACCGAAAAAGACATTTTTGTCTGTTTTATCATGCCCCAGATTTGTTGCTGAACGAAAAAGACAATATCGTCTTTACCATACAGCCTCTTATTCATTTGTTGCTGAACGAAAAAGACGAACCAAACAGCCCCTTAGTTTGTAAGTTTTCCAATATGGTTTGGTTTGGATACATATGTGATAAAAAATAATTAAGAACCAAATAAATCGAATTGAATAAACCGAATAAACCATAGACCGAACCGATGAACACCCCTACTTTTTAGCACCATTCTTTCTCTTTACATAGTATTAATTTGTAATATTTATTTTATCTATATCAAATTTGTTATATTAGTGATAGAAGAAGAACCTCAAACTTAAATTTTATTGGTCTATGAGCTTTTCATCCCATCTAGTGTACTTTTCAACCTTTTGTACATTTCCATTGAAATATATTAGTATACACCTCTAGTTCTAGCTTATTGTGGTTGCCGAAGTATGTATTAACTAACATATTTTCGTATTTTTTTAACCAGACATACATGTTCCTAAAGACTTTCGATTAACTGGTTTTTAAAATAATTTTTTAAATCACATCAGACATGTGGCATATGCCATGTCAATAAAAAAAGGTTTTTTGAATCTTGATTTAAACAGATTTAATGAAGCATCATTGGTTTCCAAACATACCGAAACTTTGCAAAACAAACTGCTTGATAAACCATTGATAAACTGTTTTATGTCCACTGATGTCAATCCTGCTTAAACCAAATCATGAAACTAATCTGCAAACCCCTTGACCTCTATTGATCGAGTACTTGAAAGATGATAAATATAATCTTATTAACTTAGACCTTAACAAAATTAAAACCATAATTCTCAGTCACTTGTAATTGAACGAAAATGCAGAATAATCTATTTATATTAACTTGTTTATTTACTGCTTGCAACAACTATGAAAAAATGAACAAAAAGGACTCAAGCCATCATAAAGAAGAACCATGTTAACCCATACCCATTTGACCCGTTATTAAACTGCCTGAGTTGCTCATTCTCTTAGATAAGCGGAATACAAAGATGATAAGAGGCAGTGACAGTTTTTAAACCTCATAGCCTTGTAATCTCTGCTCTTTTTTGTGGGAACTGCTTCACCTTTTATATATGAAAAGTAGAACATGTTAATGTTAACATTTAAAGATATTACATGATTAATAAGATCAACTCAGAAGTTGGCACATTCAGTAGGTACATCTAATAATGTACATGTTAATTAGTATATATATCAAAACAAAATTGTAAAATAAAAACCTCTTACCTCAAGTTGCACACAAATATGTCCACGCAAAGGAATAAGATGCGGGATGTCATGCATGATAGTTAACCCGTAAACAAAGTGGGTCTTGGCACTCACTCTTGATTATCCATACACTGCAAAAAACATAAAGTTCAAGTACTGAGAGAAATTCCTTGGTTGTGTCACGTTAGAAGTAGTACTAATACATTTCACCAACTAAACAATAGTTTCTATGAGCTTCCTAAGTTCCTTTCCATTGACATAAAATCAGATTAATGACATAAGTCATTGGCAAAATGAAGAAATCAAACATGACGATTCGTTCTACCCAACAAAGAAAGATAGCCCCAAAAGCAACTCACTTGTTTAAGAAGCAGCTTTGTCACCAGTGCCATCAGAAACGTCTGCGCAAAAGGTCCATTGCTCTTACAAATTAAATAGACCAAGTTGCTTGAATGAGCTAAACCTAAAAGAAAACAAAAAACTGATGAGAAGAAATTATATTATTCCAAGTCTTATAAGAACTGAACTGTCTAGGCGGTTGTAGTTTACCCAATACTCATGTGTGATTGGAAAAATGAAAATCCCTTGTATATGGTATATCTATAATAGCAACCCACTGTAACAACTCAAATTCAATTCAAATGAGACTTGTTTTTATAAAATGAAATATTCAATATAAATAAACACACTCACATCAACATAATTGAAATTATATAAAATCATGAAGCCCATAAAAACTCTTATAGACTTGCCTGTTCAAAAGGTCCAATCAGTTCTAAATTATTATTCTCTTCAGGAGGTGGAAATTTCTGTCTAACTGGTTGCACAAATCTTGCGGGATTTATGAAAATAGGTACATAACGCACCTCCAAATCTTCATGGTTCTGTTCATTAATATAAGTTAAGTCATGGAGGATAACAAACAAAAAAATGTTTTTTTTATTTAAACAGAAGCAAGCCACTGATTTGGCTGATAGCTTTAATTTTCGTAAGTGGTTGACAGCTTTCTCGATTCTACCAGTTGGCATAGTACCAACAACACGACCATCAAATAAAACATGAAGAACCTTAGGAGACCAGCTTCGACAAGTTTTGGAAGTGAAGGGCTCATACCCGCTGGGCTCATACCAGTTTTGGAAGTGAAGGGCTCATACCCGCAGGGCTCATACCAGTTTTGAAAGTGAATGGCTCATACCAAGTTTAAAAAAAACACTAAACAATCACCTGCACAAACATACCCAAATCAGGAACTAAACCCAAATTAGTAGTCTTGAATCATTAAATGGGAGACAATCACCTCCTGCATAGAATGGCAGAAGTACCCAGCATTACAACATATAGAACAAGACACATGAAGTATAGCTTCAAAACAAGGTTTAAAATTATGCCTTTTTGCAATATGTAGGTTTACATAAACAGAAGGCATTTTTAGATAGACAGAGGATTCATCTCTCTATTCACTTTCAAATAAAAAACAAGCCTAAAATAAATATTTTGAATTACGATTAGTGTTTGTTTTTTCTCTGATTTTTTAGAAAATATTGCTTACATCTTTGAGAGTTTAGGAAATATATCAGTTGTGAACTTCTTGGCTGCACTCAAACTTCGCTTTACCTTCATCTTAACCCTGCACATATCATCTAACATTTGAAAGAAAAAACACTTATGTAACCCACTCATTTGCAGGTTAATATAATCCACAAAACACAACATACCCACTTAAGCTAAAACCTATATTTATCCACCGCTTGTAGTTTTACACCATCTGAAAAGTTTAATAAAAATTAATTAAAAAATAAGTTCTTAGCATATATCAGTATAAAACAATACCTGCACTTCCAAAAACTACCCACATCTGCAATGAGAAAATGAAAGAAAGAAATGTCATCAGATAATAGAATGACAAATACAATGAGATAAAAAGATACACCCCATTAAACAAAACAAAAAGAAAAACCTGCAATTGAAAACAAAGGTTTCCAAACCTGCAACTAAAAAAACAGGTAAGAACATAAGTGAACACCCAAATTGGTAGTTTACATCTACAATTGAAGTAATCGAAATCTGTAATGAAGGCATACAACTTACCTAAACTCAAATTGGTAGAAGCTGGTGAACACTATTTAGATAACATTTTGCGAGTTACAAAGACAGACATATGCAACAACATGCCTAAAATCAACCTAAAGAGAAATCAAAGAGTAATGTTGCTGCAACTGGTTTAGAAAGGCTGGACACGTTCGCTTTGATTCGTATTTCATACACAACCATCTTTCCTGGAATTGTACACACGTAAAAAAAATCAGCGTAGGCTGAACACCTTAGCTTCGATTTGGATTGAAATTACGGAAACCACGTTCAGACGAACCAAATTACATTTTACACACTTCGAAACAAACGAAATTAAGTTGAATCGCTGATACGAATTGGTAAAGTGGGTTCACGATCTTACGATGGATGAACTCCGATTAACGATCGAAGATCAAATAAAGAAGAATTGATCTTGGGATTGAGTTAATCTATGAGAAAAGAAGAACCAGAAAACTGAGAAATAAGAGATTTCTATTATCATCGCATGCCTAGTTCATCACCGGTCGTTAGCCTTATACATGGCTACAAATCAACTATTACAAATTAACATAATTGGCCCCTCTATTTTACTAACTATGACTAACAAAGTCACAACTTCGTATCAATACCCTCCCCTTAAAAGATCCTTGTCCTCAAGGATCAAGACATCTAAACAACAAGTGTAATTTTTGACTTTGACTCCTAAAAAGTCAACAGCAGCATCAATTCACCAACCAAAATGGTAGCCAACATTCTGAGCAGCCCCAAAATTATTTATTTATTTATTTATTTATTTTGCAGCTCCATCAACTATCCCTCCATTGCACTTTATTGCTAATGCTATTTTACTCTTGACTTCTGACTTGCTGTTCATCACATATTTGTGCACCCTTTTTTTTATGAGCAATCAATTTGTTAATAAATTGTAGACCACTGCAGTGCATCTTCTTGTTTTGAACATGAACAACAAGTATCTCGGCTGATCATGTGTTCATATATCTTCCCCATCACTAAAGAATATCTTCTATTGGTTACCCAAGTTGTAGTAGGATAATTGGGCCAGTAGGCATCTCAGATGATGAAAAAAAAAAAAAATTCCTCTTATGCAGGCCTGTACTCTTGAGAGGATACTTGCCAATGAGCTTTATTGAGCAAACTGTTTTTAGACTACGAAACTTATGTTTCCACTTCCACTTTACTAACCATTTTTGTACACTTTTCTTTCTATACTTGACCTCCATATTTGGCAGCCATTTGGTAAAAAACCCCTGCACCTGAATATTGCCAATTTCATGCTTATGTTGGCTTATGAAAAAGTCAACAGCTTGAACAACCAAGTCCTTATGTCCCACTACTTTACTTCTAATCATACCCACTTGATATGAATTTTCACTCCAAGATTCTTTTGAGCAACTTCATGTACTGTTGTTATAATTCCAAAATCCAACTTAATATGCGTTTGCTTCATAAATTCCTTGTATGTCTTGGTAAACTTCCATTTCCATTTCACTAACCACGTTCTCACCCTTCTCTTTTTATAATTGAATCGCCAACTTGGTAACCCACAAATAGCAATTCCTTCTTCAATGAATCTGTCATTTTTAATTCTTCTTTGACTTTGGAAAAAGTCCCCAGCATTAACATCATTATCCTTATGCCGAACCTGTTGTGTATGATTGGCCCTGATATGTGTTTGATGCTTAAGCTTGCTAACTAATTCACATGTACAAATCTGTGACCGAAAAATATCTAGACTCTTCTTCACATCAATTAGCTTAGTGGAAGCACCATTTTGGTAAAGAGCAGACCCCTTTCTAAAACTAAAATTTCTTGAATATAAATCAAGCACACTTTCATTTGCTATAGTAGAAGACTTATGATTTCTACTCATTTTTTCAATTAGTTTACCAGCTCTAGCTTCCTCCTTAACAAAGGTAACTTGTTTAGATCTACTATCCGGTTCACTCACTGCAGTACCATACTCCTTTGCTTCTACAAGATCACCATCTTCTAATGCTTCATCATTTATTTGAAAACCATTTTCTTGTTCAACCCAAGGCTCCGATATAAGCCTATTCAAATTGACTTCTCTACAACTTGCATCATCACTTTCTGTTGCCATGAATTCACAGTTAGATCTTTTATAAGCTAATCCCTCAACATCCCCATCATCTAATTCAAATTTTATTTCTCTAACAGCCCCATCATTATGTTTTTTCTCTTTTTCTTCGTTGGAGTTCTCCACGATTTTTGTTTCTATCATAGTGCTATCTTTACGTTGGTTAGATCTAAAAATATATTCCAACACAAATTCTTCTAACTTCGCTAAACAATAGGCATCGTGAAGATTTGTAGGATTAAACATTCTCACCTTACTTTGAATGTTTTCTTTAAGTCCATCTATAAAGAACTTCAATGCTTCATCTCGTGAAAGTTGTAATTGACTAATGATCTTATTAAAAGAATCATAATAATCCTCCACTTTACCCACTTGTGTTGGAAATTTGTTTTTCATTATATCATCATCTTCTAACAACGATTTTGTAAATTCTGACCAAGAAAGATTACTAACTTCTTCACTTGTATTTTGGCTTCTAATTTGTGTTGGCATTTTATCAAACACTTGGTGAGCAAACCCAAATTGTATAGATCTTGATGAACAATCTGATTCCATTTCATCCCTTTTGACATGAATAGCAACCGGATTGGATTTATGTAGAAGTATAGGGCTCTTCTTAACGTACCTGATTTGTTGAATGTTATTCTCGTATTTCTCTGTGAATCTTGCTGAAAAATTGTAACCAGCATCACCTTCTTTTCCATGGTTACCACCACAACCACTAGTCTTGTTTCCAACTGCTATCATCCGGTTCAATTGATCCATTTGTAAGCTCATAGCCATCATGGACTGTTGAATGCTCTCTAACACCTTCTCCTGTGCTTCAACACGAGCGTCCAGTCTTGAATCCTCGTGGGATTCGTTTCTGCCAATCTCGCTATCGGAATTTGTCATGCGTCTCATCATAGTCATCGATGTAAATTGAAAAGGAAAAATATGAAATCAGAGGCCGAGGAGCGACTGCTCTGATACCATTGATACGAATTGGTAAAGTGGGTTCACGATCTTACGATGGATGAACTCCGATTAACGATCGAAGATCAAATAAAGAAGAATTGATCTTGGGATTGAGTTAATCTATGAGAAAAGAAGAACCAGAAAACTGAGAAATAAGAGATTTCTATTATCATCGCATGCCTAGTTCATCACCGGTCGTTAGCCTTATACATGGCTACAAATCAACTATTACAAATTAACATAATTGGCCCCTCTATTTTACTAACTATGACTAACAAAGTCACAACTTCGTATCAATCGCCTCCAGATTTTGTATACTTACAGTCGGAAACCCTAGGCATACTTTCTTCAGAAAAATCCCCTTTGGTGATGTACAAATAATCAGTAACCGACACCCAATCGTAGCTCCTTACCCCGCCACCGCAATCGCCGCTGCTACCTTCGACTGTTAACACAAACCAAAGGTCGTAAATACAATCGAATACCTACATGAGAATGAATTATTAGAGAGAGATGGAAGATTTGGATGAAGATAAGAGAGAAATTAGATCCGTAGATCTGGTCTGAAAGACTTGAATAGTGGAATTCAAATTTCAAAAACTTTATTTCTCTATTTGATTCTCTGGGACGTCAAAAGTGAACAGCCTTGGTTTTTTTTTCCTGATTATGGATCGTGTGGTGTTTGAAGATCAAAAGAGAAGGGTAGAAATTCTTAATTTGGAGATTCTCCCTGTAATGTATACAGCAAGAGACACAAAAAGGATGGTTTTTTGCTCAGTTCCTGGATCGAGAAGAAGACTCAAGTTAAGATAGGTAGGGCATGTTTGGGATTGCTTATAAAAACTGCTTATGGCTTTTGGAGGAGGCAAAAAGACACAAAATACCCCTCCAAAAGCTAATAAGTCATAACATTGTGACTTTTTGCTGCTTTTGGAGGGGTATTTTTGTCTTTTTGCCTCCTCCAAAAGCCATAAGCAGCTTTTATAAGCAATCCCAAACATGCCCGTAAGCGTCTTAATTTTAAGACGGTAAAAATTACAATTCTACCCTTTTTATCAATACTCATTATATAGTATATATATATATATATATGGGTAAGGTTCCTTGGAAAACCATACTTAATTGGAAAACTGGAAAACCATATTAATTTTAGTAATATATGACAATAACTTAAATTCCTGTCCATTTTAAAAAAAACTGAACTGTAGGGGCTTTTTTGGCAAATGAAAATCTAGTTTGATACAGAAATTAGGGAGATCTCGATCAAACACAACTCACGCCTCTCCATCTCTCTTCCAAACCTCTGAACTAACTCAACCTCAAACCTAGGGTTTCAATCGAAGATCGCACGATTCAAGCACGAATTCAACAAAATTAGTAGAAGAAAAACATCAGGTATGATTCGCAAAGCTCATTACAACGATTCTCGCCCAAAAACTCCATCTAATTTCTCTTCTCCATCGGAAATCCCTAACTTCCATCCTCCATCGACATCACCACTTACATGATTGAGTGATTTTTTGTGATCATTGCAAAAATGATCTCCCATTTGCAGACATATTAAACTGGAGAAGCTTTTCAATAGTCATCGCAACTTTAGACATACCATTTTTACAAAGGATCCTTCAGAGTTTAAGCGTTGATGAATACGCCAATTTGCACAAAAACGTGTTCACGGTTAGGAAACATTTTCGTTGGCATGTTACTTCGGTTGATTATGATGCTTTTTACATGGTTATGTATGAGTTATGGCTCCGTAGAAGCTCTATTTGGGTTCCATTGAGTTAGAGGTTTGTATATAGTTGTAGTTGGTATGATTCTGGTATTTATTAGTTAAATTGTAAATATTTGTAATAGCATGACATTTTGCTTATATGGTTTGATGTCATTTCCAACATTTGCAGGTTTCGAGCATTCTTTTTGGCTCCTTATTACACATGAGGAGTCAAAAACTTGAACTGGACATATGTAAGTTTCTGTTAAATTGCTTTACTAACTGATAGATTGCAGCAACTTTAAAACAGTGACCATTTAGCAAAATGCCATTCACAAAGACAAGTAATAGTCTGTTATCTACTTTCATTTTTATAAACTTAACCACAGTTATCCTCGATTTAATAATTTTAGGGGGGGTAGACTATTCGTAACCCCCCCCCCCATATGTGTTGTTTACCTTTGTATTTTGTGGCTTTTAAGATTGGAGATATGTTTATTGGAATTGGATTATTGTATACAGGAACTATTCTATTACCAAGATAATAATGTAAGAATTTGAATGTGCTAACATTTTTTTTTGTTGATTGTGATTATGTGTAGTTTGGCTATCATGTGTTGCTGTTGTGAATGGATAGATGGGGTACAAGTCATCAAGATTTCATACGGACTGATCAAGAATATGGCTTGCGACCTGATTTGAATATTTCTTTATCTTTTTGTTAAATAATATTATGATTAGTTTTTGTTTTGGACCATTAGTTCTTGTTTTTGGATATCCTTTGAATCAGTTATTGGAATTATATTTGTAAATGTCCATCTGTGTCTTAATATTATAATCATGTTCGGGGTTGTCGTGATTGTTATGATGCTTTACATCATACTCCACTCATCCCACATGCAAATAAAACAATTTGCAATATTTGGGATGGAAGAGATGATCATTGGTTGTATGGTGTAAAGGAAAGGTGGGTTTATTATATGGTATGTGCTACGAATTTGCGTCGAGAAAATATGGTTTGTGATTCAGGTTAGGTTATAGTTACACTTTGTATGATGGGTATTTCTCCCTTTGACGTTCCTACGGAGGCTTAAATTCACCATTAACATTTGATGAGTATGGGTTTTTATTAACGAATGATCCCGTTACAATGGTTTGAACTAAATACAAGCGCTTTGTTTAAGTTAGCTCTAATACTTCTTATATACTCTGTTTCATCACTTTTTTTTTCACCGTTATTTACTTTTATATTTACCCGTGTAAGGGTTGCTATACATCACGCTTTTATTTTTTTTAAATAATACATACATATAAAAATAGAAGTATATGCAATTCGTAATGTTGCATATGTGCAACATAGTGTGTTGCATATGTGCAACATAGGGCGTTGTATATGTGCAACTCAATGTGTTGCATATATGCAACATACCGTGTGCTATATATGCAATATAACATATAAAAACGTACGAGAGTGATCTTCTTAGGAATATATGCAACATATAAAAAAAGGGAAAAAAACATACGAGAGATAAATGTATTAAAGATAAAAGTATATGTAACTCGTATGTTGCATACGTGCATCATATGGTGTTGCATATATGCAACAAACGCGTCAATGGAGTTTGTTTTTTTGTTTTTTGTTTTTTGGTGTTCTTGATTATTAAAACTTTTATCTGTTTTATAAATGAAAAATGTTTGATATGATCTTCATTTTACATTATTCTCCTACATAGGGTGTCGTATATATGCAACATAGGGTGTTACATATATGCAACATAGGGGTGTTGCATATATGCAACTTAGGTGTGTTGCATATATGCAACTTAGGTGTGTTGCATATATGCAACTTAGGTGTGTTGCATATATGCAACTTAGGTGTGTTGCATATATGCAACTTAGGTGTGTTGCATATATGCAACTTAGGTGTGTTGTATATATGCAACTTAGGTGTGTTGCATATATGCAACTTAGGTGTGTTACATATATGCAACATAGGGTGTTGTATATATGTAATATGACACACACACACAAAAAGTATCAAAGAAGCCATTAAACGGATCAAATTGTGAAAACGAATGAGCGAGTATTGCTTCCGTATTGCATGTATGCAATATATAATACTATATTACATATTATATTTATATATTGCATATATGCAATACATAAGCTACCATATTTCATTCATTGAGTCCATCACGTCAACGTTATATCTATTTTTAGTCATCACCGTGACGTGTCGGGTTATCATTGGTTGGAAAACTCAAGGTCATTTTGAGATGGCTAAAATATTTTGGTATGTTTTAGTTATTTTAATAAAAAAATTCTGATCAAGTAGACAATTTTGATGATTATTCCAATAAAATATGTTTGTACCTATTTAGAAAACAGTTCGATGCAAATTGCATCATCAATCCCATGGTACAATGTCTCCCTCATTTCCATATAAACCACATACCAAGATACTTAATATGCACAGAAACCTCCAAACAACTACATGCTTACACTAGATATTTCACTTGCAGAACAATTCAAATGCTAACAACTTTCAATTCAATGGATTGCTCAAACAAACAATTAACTGAACGAGCTTCGTTTCAAGGCTAAATACAATTATTGATCCAATTATTTGTGTAATAGATGTTAACATGTTACTATAAAAACTATAATTTTCATCTTCATCCCCATGATGCTGTAGCCATTGATGCAATTGGAAACTGCTATGAAGCTTCCTGCAAAAAACTTGATGATGCTAGATTCGTATTGAACCTTCTTGGTCTTCATCTTATTCATCGGCATCCCACAGAAACTGAGCATATGAAGCCATAACACAACTGTAACATCATAGAAAAACATTATCTATATTCAAAATTAAGGGCGTAAACAAGTCTAGTCGACCCCGAACCTTGCCTAGGCTTGAACTCAGCTCATTTTGAGCTAATAAAAAAGTTTCTTCTATTTTCAAAGCTCCAACTTGGGTCGTCAGAGATTATTCAAGTTCGGTCTTGTATGATACTCCCTACATAATCTGTCATATTTTAACAACATATTAATATATCGCTTGCAAGACAAACTTTAATGTGAATAGTCCTTTACACGTTCAGGAGAACCCATCGAATATCCCTCCGATCTATACTACAATACACAACAAAAGCATTACAATTTTACACCCACACCAATCTGAAAAGCAAGTAAAACAACCCAAAAAGGGCAATGTAAATAGCAGAACCACCCTCTTTTGCAACTGGAAAACCAAAACTGATATGAACTCATCAATACTACGATATCTCGTATGTAGTTACATACACACTCGCGTATGTAGTTCGTAAGAGAATTGGTGGATACATACGACCTCTCGTATGTAGTTACATACACACTCATGTATGTAGCTCTGTCAACGTTTACGGCGTTTAAGGATCGTATACCCTTGTTTCTTTAGATTATAATCAACGAAATGATTATGTATGGCTAGATCTTTTGGTCAAGGTTTTCTTTTTTCGGTTCCAGTTTACGGGTCGTTTGTATAAGGGTTTTGACATCCTGATCTACTCTAAGTCTCTAATGGTGAGAGATTTTGGTTTCCTTGGTGTCTTCATTTTGTTTTTTAATTGGTGTATAGTAGCTAACAGAGTAGGGATGACATAAAACCAAGACACAACCTAATAAAATAAACGGAAATGGATCTATCTAATTTAGTTCTCTCTTGGTTGTGCGTTCTGTACATTAAAGAATAATGCTAGGGTGCATCAAAATCCATAACCTAAGCCTCTTTAAATGGATGTAAATGCAATAAATTTAATAACTAGGCATATAATCAAACACATGGTGTGCATCCTTGATTTATAAATAATTTCATCGCTGCTGGTTGCTCAATCACACCTGAATTGGTTAAACACGAATTGAGATAAGCAATGTCATTGAGAACGACACAGACACCTCGGACATACACCATAAACTCGTCCGAACCATTTTCACCCAGGATGGAAACTCACACAAGTTGAATTGCTAGAATTTAAAGCGATATGAATTGATTTCGAATCCAATTAGTTTAACATACCAGCACCAACAAAAAGCATTAAAATCTCATTCCTATAAAGAAAAAAAACAGGTTGAATATATGAGAAAGAAGAATTCATGTGGAATACCTTAGATTAGAAGCACCAATGATTGAAAATCATATACGTGAAAAGCTAGGGCTAGGATATGGAGTAAAGAATTAGATAAGCGATCGTTATTAAGGATAGAAGAATAACGCACGTACATAAGGATCGAGGATCATAAAAAAAATGTAAAATTACAGCCCTACCCTTCATTTAACTTGGTTTTCCAGTTTTCCAACCAAAAGATAGTTTTTCATTGATCTTTACCCTATATATATATATATATATATATATATATATATATATATATATATGCTAGTTTTTATACTCGTGCATCGCACGGCTGGGGTACTTAAAAATTTTAATAAATTGTAATGGGTTGTCGAAATTTTATTTGAATTATGGAACTTGTTTAAAAGGAAAAAGCTGTTAAATAAAAAGAGAATAATCTAAAATTTACAAAGTAGAAAATTTATATACTACATTTAACGTCCGGTTTGTCGGTTTTCCACATTCATCCAATATCAGAAGTTTGAGTCTATCTCTGCTCTTTATTCTTGATAATGCGACGTACAATTATCCATGATTGAAACATGGATTCTTCAAATACAATCCAACATTCGAAAGTGCTTGACCCTGGCTTTTATTGACGGTTATTCCAAAACATATCGCGATTGGAAATTGCCTTATTTTGAATTTAAAAGGTATCTTTTTATCTGAAAGAGACATTGAAATCCTTGGAATAAATGTACGAACACCAACGTTGTTTCCGGATATTTACTTATGCTTCTATGACACGTTTTCCAAGAAACACGATCTGAAGCCGGATACCCTTACAAAAACCATTCTTTTGATCAATATTTTTTAGTAGCATAACATGCACAACTTGTGACATGGCAAACCCGATAATGGTAATCCATTAAGAAAACCTGTGACATGACAAACGCGACTTTTATATACGTACTTGTTTAAAATTAATAATTTTCTTTTATCAACATAGAAGAAGATTGTATCTATTTTTGGAATAAATTTTGTTGCCTGTGGTTTTTATCTTCATTGCCTTTTTATTTTTATGATTGTGATGATTGATGATGAGTAAAAACATTACAAACTTAAGTGATTTTGAAATCTCTACAACATTTGCCAATTGAATACTAAAGACATCAAATTTTCAATTTTCAATTTTCAAATGGTCATAAAGTTTTAAGAGAAGAGAGGATATCATAGGGCAATTAATGTAAGTAGCTTTACAGAAACCGTCTGCATGATCTGTTCTCTTATAAACCTAAAAAGCATAGCATATTACAAAAGTTACTAAATAACTAAGCAACACGTATAAGAAATCATAAAATGATGCCAATTGGAGGGCAATTAATCTTTGATAGTTATGTACCTTTACAACAAATGAAGGGTATATGAATATATGATTGAAAAGCTAGTTTACAACATAAATCAGCAACATCATCGATTTGAGCCTGATCATACCATATATATAAAACATAATCAACAAAACGGTTGAAACAAAAGAAGCTAATTATAACAAAAAATTATTACTAAAAGAATCTAGATAAAAATTAACTTAAGACTTGAATTTAAAAAACATGTGCTATAAATTTTATAAAAATTTATCCAATGCTAAAACTAAAACTATGACATATTTTTAATACATCCATGAAGATGATACTAAATTTTGTGAGAACATCAGCATGGTTTTTTTATATTCTTCTTCAGGCCTGTTTGGGAATCGAAATTAAGCTGCAAACAATAACTTTGAAGCTTAAACAAGTGTGCAATTATATAAGTGGCTGGATATTTTAGTTGCAATAGTTAATGTTATATGAATTTAAGTATAACTTAATGTTGCATTCTAAAACTTATCATGGGGATTACAAATCTATAACTCAAAGAATGAAATTTACCAAGAGCCAGAAGGTGTTAGTGCGTGTAGTGAACTTTGACTCTGAGTAAAAACATAAACAGAGCACCACAATCCCGAGTGAACACAAAAAGTTCTGGAGTTGCCCTTCAAAACCGGCATGTCAATATCATTGGGCAAGCTACAAGCATATTCTTCTCATTTTGTAACCCGTCCGCTGAAAGCACTACCATGATCTTTATTAAAAATCGGCATGCCTTTATTAATCTGGTCAAAACATCATGGGAGTGCGGGGGTTGTGGTATGAGCCCCGACTACGAGAATGCTCTGGCTGGTCTTCATGACATTTTACCGGGCTTTGATCTGAGCGGTTTCACCAATAAGGACACCGTCCCATCAAAAGCCCAACACGTTTTGGCGAATGCCCTCTTTGGTAAAACCACGCTCGAGATGGAAGCAACTTTTAAGATGACAGTCAGGCAAAAGGCCGTTTGGGAATGCCTCCGACAACCACATGCACAAGACTTCCTCCACACTCTTCCTATTGACGGGTTGGGGCAGCACATGTCGCCTGTCGAATACCGGACCATTCTCAAGTATCGCCTCATGGTTCCCCTGTTCCCTGTGGATGAAAAATGCCCCGTCTGCAACAAGGCATGTTTGGATTCGTTCAGGGAGCACGCCGTCCATTGCAAAGAGCTCCCGGGGTTTAAATATCGACATGATGTGGTTCGGGACGTTTTGTTTGACATCTTCAGGCGGGCTGGGATTTCGGCCAGGAAGGAAGCTCCTGTTAACTTCCTGTCTGACCCCCTGGATGGGCGTTCAACTTTCCGGCCGGCCGACATACTTGTTTTTGGGTGACAAAACGGGAAACACGCTTGTGTCGATTTAACAGGGGTTTCCCCTCCTGTGGGTCTGAGGGCCAGCACTTTCTCAGCGGGTCAGACGGTGTCCAGGGCAGCGGCTGAAAAGGTTAACAAACATGAGAAAACGTGCATTGAAAACCAACATGTGTTTGTTCCTTTCGCCTTCGATACATTTGGCCATTTTGAGTTAGAGGCGGTGGCCATGTTGAACCAGATCAAAAAAGTCATGCGCGGGAATAGTGCAACCTCTAGATTGAAGAATGTTGTTTTTATACGTCTAGGGTTTGCTATTCAAAAATGGTTGGTGGTGCAGCTTGTTGCCCGCCTTCCCTGCGTGTTGACTTAGGTCATTTATGTTACCTTTCGGTTTAATATAAGAATTTGATTTAAAAAAAAAATCACATACAACTCAAATAATCACTGCAATATTACATCTGATAAAACATATTCTTGTCAATTTGTAAGTTTTATAGTGCTGGTAACATTTTTACATAAAGTATCAAACAAACTAAAAAATACGCCCAAGTTCCACCCAAATTCGAGATTAATCAAATTTATTCTTCCACTGACAAATTTATTGAAGTTCCATTATATGGTCCAAACTCACAATTTTTAATATTCCGAAATCATCAATATAAAAAATGTTCCTTTCGTTTCTAGAACCAACCGATTAAAGATAAGATTATAATCAAACATAGTTGCAAACGTTTCAATTTAATAAACCCTAGAATTTGGGTAATTAGTAGAATGAGAACAATTAAAGACGGAAAATACCTAGATTGATGACGGTGTAATTAAATTGCCGATCCCGTCCTCCGTTTGTGCTCAACGAATGGGGTGATGGTTCAGAAGTAAAATTGAAATGCAGAGCAGCAGAGAACGGTCATGAAGGTTTACATGATGCATCAAATTTGAACAGCGACGTACGTTGTGGTGATGGATTAAACAGCGACGATGTGATGGTTCGTGTAGGAGGCGAGGCGGTGGATTGTGGATTGTGGATTGTGGATGTGAAAGGAGGAGGCGAAGGGGTGGAGACGATTCTTCAAATTTGAACACAAAGCGACAACATTAATAGCCATTCTTGTTCTTCGATGATTTTCTCAGAGGATGACGAAAAAAGAAGATAACAAATAAAGATCTGCTCCACCATCCACAATCAAAGATGAGTTGAGGAGGCTCTCGAAATTAGGGTTCTTTTTGTGAAAATCGGTTTAGAACAGAAACGGGTTGGATAGTCATCATTGTAATGGGCGCTAAATGATGACATGTGACAAAAATCTTTTCTTTAATATAATAAGTTTTTTTTTTATCTTCCGTGTGTTATACGGCTAAATGACAATGTTTATACTGAAGGTAATTTTTTTAATTTTAGCAATCGGATAGTAGTTTTAGGTATGAAATTGATTCTTATGATTTTAGACGTATATTATGATGCTGGTCTGGTAATCCACATAGGTTATCATGCTGGTCTGGTTATCAATGTATTGTAATGATGCGTTTTCGATCTGATAGCAGTTTTATGATTGTATTAATTTGAATTTGGCGATCATTCTAATATGATCTGCTATACGATTATTGTATGTTATCATGCTGTTATGTTATCGATGTTGTGTTGCCAGTTGATTTCTGCAACCTTGGTTATAATCGTTGATACATTAGATGAAGTTGGTGAAAATCTTGCTAACTCAATTGGGGGCCTTTATGTACACTTTGATGTCTCCAAAGAATCACATGTTGAGTCTGCAGTTTAACCGGTTCTATCTTCAAAAGGCAAACTTGATATCATCTTCAATAATGCTGGAACTGTTGGCACTAAAAACAATCCTTACAATCTTCACCTACCTGAATAAGAATTCATATATATGCTACTCATTTATAGAATAACCAAAGGATACATACTGGCCAGGTTCAATCTGCTTTCAAGTTCTGATACAACTACAAATATTGGTTTTAAATCTCGATGGTTGATCGTTGGTTGTTTCCATTGGAAGGTTAGTTAGCACACATTTATTTAATTGCTCACAAATGACAAGGTGTATAATTGTTATTTTTACGTTTTAAATACACCCATTGGCAGGTCATAAAGAATAATAGAGTATTAATTGGACATGTTTTATTATTTGTTTGCTACTGTAACTATTGCCTTTATAATAAACATAAATCGAATGGCTGCATAACTTTTTTGTTTACCATTTCTTTCTAAAACAATTGTTTTATGATCCATTATGCTTACATTTGGTTTTGGATCATTTTACCGTTTGGATTCATGTTAAGAGTTTTGATACCTATCCAAATCAACCAATTGCTCTATGAATAACTGTATGCCAACATGATCCATGGTGTCTAAGTTTTTTTTCTTTTTCTGGATCATGTTACTGGTTGTATTCATGTTGACTTTTTGAAAGGACAGCATAAGATGTATTTTCATAATTGGATTTTGAGCGAACAAATTATTTAAAAATCCAATCATGCATTCATACTGCACAATATCAAATAATATTGAATTTTCTGGTCCAGTTCATAGCAGTCCGTTGTTGAATGAACAACTGTATGGTAACGTGATCCATCATTGTATGTTTCTTGGATTAAAAAAATTTACTAATATGTCTGAACAAATTTTCGTACTTTATATTTTCGATTTTAAACTGCATGAATCTTGGTCACACATATACCATTTTATAATTGTAGTTTTAGGTTACTGTTACATTTTTGAGGACATTGAGTATAGTGTATTCTTAGTGGTATGCATTTGACTGCTTTTTCTTACGTACAGATG
>JBCNJP010004725.1:0-14863 GCA_039602395.1 Deinandra increscens subsp. villosa | reverse complement strand
GTATCTTCAACCAGCGACACTATGCAGCGAAACTGCAGTGTCGCCGGGTAAACCAATTAGACCAGCCCGAGCGAATCTACCGAGCGAAATTCCCTGAACGAAAGTTCAAACCAGTTTCGGGCGAAACTAGGCTAGCGAAACTGTGCCAACGGTTTCGAGCGAAACTAGCCTAGCGAAACTGTGTCATCGGGTATTGCCTAGCGAAAGTGCTACCCGTGCACACAGCGAAACTGACTAGCGAAACTGCTAGCGAAACTGAGACCAGAATCTAAACTTGTACAATTTGCTTGAATGTTATGCCATGACTTACATGATTATGCCATGATGATATATGCTTTAATTTCTGATATATATGAACCCTTGTTTATGATCAACCATTGGTGTCGTGTGTCTGTATGTCGAGTCATAGTTCCAACGTGCTATGTTATGGGCCATAGTGACGTTAAGTAAAGATTAGACACAAAACTAATACCTAAGACCTAAACGTGTTCATAGGTCTTCGATAAGCAATACTTGGATTATTAAGCAAGTGTAGCAGTGCAACCAAAGGTGAGTGTCACTAACCCGATTTCCGTGAACCCGTTTGGGTCACACCGAATAACTAAAAGTAAAACAATGCTGACAAACTCGAGAGTGCTAGGCACCTCCCTGATAAACTTGAAAACTTGGAGTGCTCGGCACCCACTTGATGAACTTGAAGTGCTTTATGGGAAGCACTTGCGAATTACCAAAACAACGATTTCTAAAACGAAACTGAAAACACTTTTGAGATTCATGAGAATCCAGTAAACCGTTTTAATATGGCTAGCGTAGGTTAAAGTCTAAACCACATGATATCACATGATTTCTAAGGATGCCTTGAAAACTTAAAAGTCCTCAACTAAATTGTACCATTAATTGTAAAGCGAGGGGATGTTGGGTAGATCTACTGGAGTTTGACAAACTCCGCCCCGTGGCACGGGGAGTGCACGGAGGTACAATATCAGCCTATTTGACCGTGATCCCGAGAGGACACGGGGGAGGCAAAACCGCGATGACGTAGGTCCGCAGTACTAGATGGCACGGCCACTACAATAAATTATAGTCAGCTTTGGTGCAAACTTCCTTAGTGCATGGAACAACGGATTAGCTACCCGCGATATTGGTTGAGCACTTTAACTTTACAAAACTAGTTCATACCCGATGACGTGGGTCACGGACGATTCCTTTATAAACTAAGACATAACATTTAGTATTGCTTTTCACAAACGAATACTATGTAAGTATACCTTGATACAAATTATGATTACGAGACCGGGCCAATGCATGACAAGCCCACTGTGAACTCACCAACCGTTAGGTTGACACTTGCGTGGTTTAAACTTTTGCAGATCGCTAAGGAGTATCCGGAGCGGGTTGGCATGGCACATGAAGACTTTTATTTTAATTAAACTAAATTGGGATTTAATACACTGAATTGTAAAGCACGTGGTTAGTGCTAAAGATAATGTTTTTCCGCTGCGTACTGTTGAACTGTTTTATTTATTAATGTTTGGACTTTACCCCGATTCGTTTAGTATTTGTAACTAATGGTTGTGGTCCTGGTTTGCTCGCACCCCTTGACGGTATAAACTCCGTTAGTGGTTAATTTGGGGGTGTGACAAAAACTGAAATAATATGTTTCACCAAACACTTTTATGAGATAAAAACCCTCCCGTTGTCAAGACTTAACGAGAACCGACAAACCCGTTCGGGCCTAGTTAAGCACAACAGGCCCAAAACAACCCGAACGAGCCCGAAACTCGATCCGATAACCCAACCCGATTAACCGAGTAACCGGACCACTCGGAAACCGGCCCAAAGCCGAACCTGGCCCACTCCACTTCGCGGCCCAACTGAAACCCGGCCCAACCTTCTTATTTTTTTCTTGATTTCGACCCAACACCATAACCCAACACTTTGGTTAGTTAATTAAATGAATCCACCAACTTGTTATCCAATTTTCCACCACCTTTGTATTTTATACAAATCCTCATGTTTAAGTTATTGAAATAATGACCCTTAACCTATCACCACCTATTAATTTATGAAAACTCCTAGCACATCCATTGACTATTTTATAAAACATGATATGGTTTGATAAAATAAAGCAACCTATTAACTAAATGTGGCCACATCTTAAGATTATAGGCTCAAGTCTATAACATCAACTCAATGGGTTGTCATGGTACTTAACCCATGAACCCATGCTTAGACTTAAGGTTATTAACCAATCTTGAAACCATAAAACCCCCATCACCATCCACTTTCCATCACACCACACAACACCCTCACTCACTCTCCTCTCTCCCTCTTTTCGGCCGACTGCCCCTCCACCGTCCAGCCACTGTTGCCACCGGCAGCCTCCACCAGCGCACCGCCTAGTAGCCGACACTGCTTCCATCGGCCACCACCCCCGCCGCCGGAGATCGCCACCAAGCCACCCCCACCTCACGGTTTTCTACCCTCTTCTTCCTTGTGAGTTTTCTAACTTATTCTCTTCATTTCCTTACATGATTTCACACCCAAGTTACCACAAAGTCTTGACAACAAAACCTTAAGTTACTTGCATTTTGTTAAACCAACTAACAAACCTCTCTTCTCTATCTAATTTCTTCAAGAATCAAAGCATTCTCTTGGTGTCTTAGGACTTAGAGAAGCCAAGGAATGTGGTGAAACACACTTATGAAATCTAAGGAAAGTAATATGGTGTGCACCAGGATTCTTGTGTTCTTGAAATCTTTAGTTTCATGTTATTTGGTTTAGCAATCTTAACCCATTCATGTTAATAAATCCATAAAAAGATGAGTAACTAATTGGGTGTTAAATAATTATATGATCATATGCTTAGGTGTCCTTACACATTAGGTGTTAGTTGATTATTTACATTTCATGTTAAAAATATAATGGTCCTAACACTTGAAAAGTGTTAGTAGATTTAAAATGTCTAAATAAATGTTACTAGTTAAATAAATCATGGGATAAATACTATAATTAGTTGGTCCTAACACCTTAAGTGTTAGTGGATTTATTATGCTAGTTGATTCTAACACTATATGTGTTAGTGGATTTAAATCATGGATTATGTTATGATGATAAATTGGACATGTCACATGTTAAGATTAATGCTAATTAAACAAATAAATCTCCTAACAAGATAGGATTAAAAATGGGTACACATATATTTTATGTCATGTTTGGCTATCACCTAGTAACAAAGAAAGGAACACATGGAAAATTACTTGTTTTGAGAAGAAAACCTAACACATTGAAGTGTTATAAAAGTCTTTCAAAACAAAAAGAATGTTACAAAATTCTTCCTAAAAATAGTAAGAATAAAATTTATGTAAAATGATTAATTTGACATAAATTCTTGGATTTATTACAAACCTTTAACCAATTAAAGATATGTTATAAAAATGTAGAATTTTCTATAAAAAGACATTGTTAGAATAAATAGGTTTATGAAAGATTTTTATAAAGATAATCAAAAGCCAAGCAATTGACTTTAAATAGTTTTATGATCTTTTATTGTTACCTTGATGGATCAAGGTAATCGATGGAAATACGTTGCGTAATAATAAAAGCGGGACCCATACGGCGATATACGCGAGAATGTAAATGTTTGAAATTTTAAACCAAATTACTTATCATGTTTTAAGAAGACAACCTAAAAGTTTATAATAACTAAACTTTTATAAATCCAAGTGCCATCATGCAATATTTTGAAACAACGTTTTTTAAAAAATGAATATTTCATACGAATGAAATATTAAATGATTTCGAAATTACTAAATGTGGTGACTTAAAACGTATCTTTTAAATGACTCATGTTTTAAAATAAAATAAACTTTAAATAACTATTATTTGGCTAATAATTATTTACAAAAGTTTTAAACTATGTTTTATTCACCAAAAATTGTTAATCATAATTATTTGATTTAAAAAGTAATTATAACTTACATGATTAACCAATCAAGCCTATGAAAGTAATAATAAACATTATTATTTAACAATTTTCAAGACTTGATTGAATTATTAAATGATTATTCTTTTTATTATGTTTATTGAACATAAATATAAATCATCACGAAAATATTTATTTAATAAATGCTAACTAACGGGTTTCTAAACGAATGCAAACGGGATTAAAACATCAAGACTTTGACTGGTATTACTTGAGTGACTTATGTTACTCAATTGATTGTAGACCTTATGCAAATGTCTATTATTTAAATTAGGACGTTACTTGCTACCGCTACTCCACGGTTTATTCATCCTACCTGCTGATTCAGTGAGTTTCACGGCCCCTTTTCTTTTAACTGTTTTATACTTATGGAGGAAAAATCATGAAATCTGATAAATGCTTTTTACTTAATATTATGATTTATCTGTTAGACGTATGACTGCTTGTTCTCTTACTGATTGCCCAACTATGGTACATTATCGTTATAAACGTTTGTACAACTGTATCCCACCATTAATTGATTTCAATTAGTTCTGTACGAAACGATAGCTAGTGAATAGATCTATTTGGGTTGACAACCTTGCCTTAATTGGTAGCTCTAATTTTGACTCCAGATTGTTTTGGGGTACACGTCAGTTATTCTGCTCTGTTTAGCATCTCTTGGGCGAGATGTTATGGGTGGGTAAACCGTTAGTATTTGAAATCAAGGTTCATGTGAGTTCATACAACCACAACGGTAAACCAATGTAATATTTAAGTATACTAAAAACTGTTTTACCAACTTTAAATGTAGAGTCTTAAACCTGTGAACCTCACCAACTTATGTTGACCTTTTAAACTCATGATTTCTTAGGTAATTGAGCAAAATATGGAAGACATGCAAATGGGGCTTCATCATGCTATTCGGACCTGCTTCTGGAGTCATAGTCCCAATCTATCCCAAATAACTGTTTTATGCTTTTAGTATTAAATTAAGACTTTATGCTTTTTCAAATGTAAGACATTGCCATTTCCACTACTCTTTCCGCTGCAAATGAAATGATGTAATGTTTTTATGAAGTTTGAAATTATTAGAAGTCGTTCTATGTATCCGCGACTATGATTCCACTCGTTCATACCAGACCCGTTGACCGGGGTGCGACAGATTGGTATCAGAGCCGTGGTTATAGCGAACTAGGTTAAACAAACTAAACAAAACTAAACCTGGACTATAACCCACTCCGAAGCTACCATTTGCATGCAAGACCACTACTCCAAAATTTTAACTTATACTTTACACATGCGTTACTCTTTCACTTAAGATTATATGCTATAATGTTATTACTAACTCCGTTCCTGTTGGAATATTATCGCCGAGATGCCTTCCAGGGAAGTTGTTTGCATTGCTGATTCCGACGAGGAGCAGACCATAGAGGATTACACCCCCTCATCTAAGGACCCCTCACCAGAGGACTACACGTCCTCACCCAAAGACTATGTACCACCGAGCCCCGAGCCAGAGGCGGCTACTGTTGGTACCATCCACCCGTCCACCATTCCCTCTAGCTTTTTTAGGCCACTTCGGCCCATGACCTCCGACGACACTCTGGACCACCTTGCCCCCACCGCCACTGCTGGCGGTGCGGCCCCCGCTGGTGCTTCGAGCACCATAGACCCCTTCGCAAACCGCGAGCGGTCTGTGCATACCTACGTCGCCACTCCAGGCGGCGGTAGGCGGGGATACACCCCTGGGAGGGCGTTGGGAGGGCGTCTGGCCCCTCCCGAAGCCGTGAGACCAGAGACACCTCTGATGAGCCCGCGCTCAAGCGGCGCTACGTATTCGAGCTACCCCATTTGGCTTGGATACCTGACCAGGTACAGACTTGGCGGATCCTAGAGTAGTTCCCTAGCTGCTACGCACGGGGTGAGTCGTCTCTTCCCGACCCCTCCCACCGGGTTTCGTTGGGTATCTCACCCTTTACTAGGGAGCCCATACCCGACACTGTACCACTCTTGGTGGCCTGTCTGAGGCGTATAGAGACAGATCTTAGAGAGCTTGATACGGAGGTTTCCCATCTCCCGACTACTGATGTGGTTAGGGCCCTTAGGGACCAGATAGCAGGATTGGTGGGACGCATGGGTGCTACTGATGGAACCATGGGAACCCTCCATGCTCATATGATCGGGGTTAGCATGGCCACTACCGATCTGCTTCTCTCTCATGAGAACCTGCAGAGGAGGGTCGCCACACTGGAGTTCATATCGGGACGTCTCCTCTCCTTCCTTTGTGCCATGTCCCAGGTCACGACCTCCCTGATCATGCCCCCAGGTCTCCCACCACCTCCACCCTTCTAGGTAGCTTAGACCTAGACTTTTGGACCGCCATTTTATGGATGAAACATGTTATTGTATTTTGGTTATGATGTATTACCGGGACTGCGAGCCCAGGATGAAAACTTATTATCTTTTGTATGTTTTATCTATAATATGGTGGAAACAATTGCTGAAGCATGTTATGATTAATGTTATCTCTTTTAGTATTATATGAATTTGCTATTATCATGTTATGGTTGTGTTATTTCTATCATTATTATCATTCTGACACGTTGTATTTACACATACCCTATCTCCTCCTTTCTATCTTATGTTTCTTGGTTGCGTTTGCGCGTATCATGTTATGGCAATTGATGTATGTCGTGACAGTTATTCTCGAGTATGTAATAACCCCATTTACATATTATCTAAAAAAATTCCTTTATATTGACATTGGTAACTTAAAGAAAAATCATGCCACCAAGACGTCAAACCCCCAGGAACACTTAGCCTCCTCCTGCTATGACCGCTGCTGAAATCGAGGAGATGATTGTTCACCGCGTCGCAGAAACTGTAGCCGTTGCTGAAGCCCAATGTCAGGAACGACGATGGGGCACGCGGTAAGAACGAATTAACCAATGTTAGAAAAACTTATACTACAATTTCAAAATTTGTATTCAACGTTTCAACCTAACAGATGCAGGCCCCCATGAATGTTCATATAAAGACTTTATAAATTGCAAACCCTCGAATTTCAAGGGTTCTGAAGGCGCTATTGGTTTAATTCGCTGGTTTGAGAAAATGGAGTCCGTCTTCCGCATAAGCAACTGCCCTGAGTAGTACATGGTTAAATATTCCACGTGCGCACTTACTGACAGCGCACTAACCTGGTGGAACTCTCATGCTGATGCTATGGGAACTGACTTGGCCTATGCCATGACATGGGACGAACTCAAACAACTACTGCGCGATGAGTATTGCCCTAGAGAAGAACTCCAAAAACTTGAAGCTAAGTTCTGGAACCTATCCATGAATGGAGCCGATGTTGCTAGCTATACTAAGAGGTTTCGTGAACTCGCTCATCTCTGTCCGACTATGGTCACACCGCCATACAAGAAGATTGAACGGTACATCTAGGGACTTGCATCGCATATCCAGGGGAATGTCCTTTCCTCAAATCCTTGGACTTTTCAGGATGTTATGTGTCTGGCACACAACCTTGTTTACCAAGCTAATCGTCAAGGTGTGAACCTTGGCAAGAAACAGTTTGAGAGCAAATCCCCTGATGCTAGTACCACTCCCTATTCAAGCAAGAAGCCTGACAACAAGCGGAAATGAGGATTCTGGAAGAATCGCGAAGAGAATAGCCCTGCTAAGGAAGCCGGACCAGTGAAGGTCTATGTTGCTACAACCCCTACTCACGCTGTCCGAAAAACCGGTTATACCGGTGGAGCACCCCTGTGCAACAAGTGCAACCTCCACCACACCCTCGATTGTGAAAATGTCTACTGCAATATCTGCAAGACTAAAGGACATGTAGCACGTGATTGTCCAAAGCGCACCTGCTACGGTTGCGGAGCCACCGGACACTACAAGAAGGACTGCCCAAAGGCGAAGAATCAAGATGCTAACCAGGCTAGAGGAAGAGCCTTTGTGATCAATGCCGGAGACGCTCGCCGTGACTCCAACATAGTGACGGGTACGTTTCTACTAAATAATCATTATGCTTCCGTTTTATTCGATACTGGTACCGATAGAAGCTTCGTGTCTACTGAATTTGGCCAATTACTTAAAATTACCCCTATTGCCCTAGACACTAAGTTCACGGTAGAATTAGCAAACGGAGAATTAGTAGAAACTAAAATAATCTATCAAAATTGCTCGCTAGAACTCTCCGATCATTCTTTCAGCATCGATTTAATGCCTGTTGAATTAGGAATTTTTGATATAATCATTGGTATGGATTGGTTATCAAAGAACCATGCAGAGATCGTGTGTCATGAGAAGATAGTAATGGTGCCACTTGCAAATGGCAACACTCTAAACGTGCAAGGCGAGAAGAGTGGAACCAAGCTAAATCTCATATCTAGTATGAAGGCACGAAAATTCCTTCGTAAAGGGTGCCATGCCATACTAGCGCACGTAACTGAGAAGAAACTAAAGGAGAAGAGTATGGAAGATGTTCCTATTATCCGCGAATACCGGGAAGTCTTTCCCGAAGACTTGACAGGTTTACCCCCAACGCGACAAGTAGAGTTTTGCATTGACCTGACACCCGGTGCCGCCCCCGTTGCCAGGTCTCCGTACCGTCTGGCACCATCCGAGATGCAAGAATTGTCTAGTCAATTACAAGAATTACTAGATAAAGGCTTCATCCGTCCAAGCCACTCTCCATGGGGAGCACCCATGTTATTTGTTAAGAAGAAAGATGGAACTTTCCGGATGTGTATCGACTACATAAAATTGAGCAAGTTGACGTGAAGAACCACTACCCGCTCCCAAGGATTGATGACCTATTTGATCAACTTCAAGGATCCAGCTTTTACTCCAAGATCGATCTGAGATCAGGATACCATCAACTCAGAATTAGAGATGAAGATGTTTCAAAGACAGCGTTTAGAACACGCTATCGTCATTACGAGTTCCTCGTAATGCCATTTGGTTTGACTAACGCACCGGCAGTGTTCATGGATATAATGAACCGCGTATGTAAACCATACCCGGATAAATTTGTTATCGTGTTCATAGACGACATCCTCATCTACTCCCGTAGCAAGGAAGAACACGAAAAACACCTGAGACTTATCCTGGAATTGTTGAAGAAGGAAGAACTTTACGCAAAATTTTCCAAATGCGACTTTTGGATTCGCGAGGTACACTTTTTGGGTCATGTGATCAACGATCAAGGTATTCAAGTGGATCCCACAAAAATTGAAGCAATCAAGGATTGGAGTACGCCTACAACTCCAACTGAGATTCATCAATTCTTAGGCATTGCTGGCTATTATCGCCGATTCATTGAGAACTTCTCAAAGATAGCCCAGCCACTTACCGCCCTGTCCCAAAAGGATAAGAAGTTCATATGGGATGCTAAGACTGAAGCAGCTTTCCAGTTGTTGAAACAAAAGCTATGTGATGCCCAAATCCTATCACTGCCTGACGAAATCGAAGACTTCGTCGTATACTGCGATGCTTCGCATCAAGGATTAGGTTGCGTTCTAATGCAACGAGAGAAAGTCATCGCCTATGCTTCACGACAACTGAAGATTCACGAGAAGAATTATATAACTCATGATTTGGAGCTCGGAGTCGTTGTTTTTTCCCTCAAGATCTGGACTATCTCTATGGTACTCAATGCACCATATTCACTTATCACAAGAGCCTCCAGCATATTTTCAATTAGAAAGAATTGAATATGAGACAACGTCGATGGGTGGAACTGCTAAATGATTACGAATGCGAGATTCGTTATCACCTGGGCAAGGCTAACGTTGTAGCTGACACCTTGAGCAGGAAAGAACGCGTCAAACCGCTTCGTGTAGTATGACTATACGCTCGAATTTAACTTCACAAGTGCGCGACGCTCAGATTGAAGCCCTCAAACCGGAAAACCTAGCAAAAGAAGGTCTACGTGGAATGGAGAAGCAACTGATCGAGAAACCTGATGGAACCAAGAATTTCATGGATAGACTATGGGTACTTGTCCATGGAGGTTTAAGGAAACTGGTGTTCGATGAAGCTCACAAGTCAAGATATTCCATTCACCCCGGATCAGATAAGATGTACCACGGTCTGAAGAAACAATTCTGGTGGCCTAACATGAAAGTCGAGGTAGCCACCTATGTTGGCAAATGTTTAACATGTTCAAAGGTCAAAGCCGAATACCAGAAACCTTTTGGATTGTTAACTCAGCCTGTAATTCCGGAGTGGAAATGGGAAGAAATATCTATGGAGTTTATCACCAAATTGCCTAAGTCTAGATCTGGATATGACGTTATCTGGGTGATAGTAGATCGATTTACGAAATCTGCGCACTTCTTACCAGTCAGAGAGAAGGATAACATAGATAGGCGAGCCAAACTCTACATAAAGGAAATCGTCTCACGACACGGTGTGCCTATATCTATCATATCCGATCGTGATAGCCATTTCACCGCTAACTTTTGGAGATCTCTACAGAAATCTTTGGGTACTCGCCTCGATATGAGTAATGCCTACCATCCACAGACAGATGACCAAAGTGAGAGAAGATCCAAACACTCGAACATATGCTGAGAGCGTGTGTGATTGATTCCGGAGCCAATTGGGACGAGCATCTCCCTCTTGCCGAATTCTCTTATAACAACAGTTATCACACAAGCATCCAAGCCGCACCTTTTGAAGCACTTTATGGGAGAAAGTGTAGATCCCCACTCTGCTGGACCGAGATTGGTGGCAGTCAGTTGACTGGTCCTGAATTAATCTTTGAAACAACTGATAAAGTCTTCCAGATCCGTAATCATCTGAAAGCTGCCAGAGATAGGCAAAAGAGCTACGCCGACAATCGTCGTAAACCCTTATCCTTTGAAAAGGGTGATCGCGTCATGCTAAAAGTGTCACCCTGGAAAGGTGTCATTAGATTCGGAAAACGAGGTAAGCTCAACCCTCGAGACATTAGTCCCTTTGAGATTACTAAGACCATCGAACCAGGAGCTTACCGACTACGCCTGCCTGCCGAACTAAGCAGCGTACATGATGTCTTTCACATTAGTAATCTTAAGAAATGTCCATCCGATGAAACGCTTATCGTCCCCCTTGATGAAATTCAAGTTGACGAAACACTGCACTTTATTGAGGAACCTGTCGAGATACTTGACCGAGAAATCAAGAAGCTGAAGCATAGCCGCATTCCCATAGTCAAGGTGCGATGGAACTCTCGACGAGGACCAGAGTACACTTGGGAACGCGAGGACCAAAATGCGTCGAAAGTATCCTCGTCTTTTTGGAAACGCCGCATCTACCAGTAAATAGGACTGAATTTCGGGACGAAATTCTTCTAACTGGGGGAGAATGTGACGGCTTGCCCAAAACCAGGTCAAATCTCTGTGCTTTGACTTTTAATTAAATATTTATGTGTTTTATTTAGATGATTAAACTGTTAAATTACTATATTAAATTGATAACTGATAACTGATTTTTATCTCGCGTTTGTACTGGAAACATACACATGTAAAACATGAAAGTTTTCATGTTATAAAAATGGAACTTCAATAATATAAAAAATGTAAATATAAAAAAAATAGACTTTTTATATTTTACCAAAACTGAAATAATCTGTTTCACCAAACACTTTTATGAGATAAAAACCCTCCCGTTGTCAAGACTTAACAAGAACCGACAAACCCGTTCGGGCCCAGTTAAGCCTAACAGGCCCAAACAACCCGAACGAGCCCGAAACTCGATCCGATAACCCAACCAGATTAACCGAGTAACCGACCCAACCCGGAGGCCCAACCCGCGGCCCAAATGGCATGGGCCGAACCCGGCTCCTTGACCTCTTTCGGCCCACTCGGAAACCGGCCCAAAGCCAAACCCGACCCACTCCACTTCGCGGCCCAACTGAAAACCCAGCCCAACCTTCTTCTTTTTTTCTTGATTTCGGACCAACACCGTAACCCAACACTTTGGTTAGTTAATAAAATGAATCCACCAACTTGTTATCCAATTTCCCACCACCTTTGTATTTTATACAAATCCTCATGTTTAAGTTATTAAAAATCATGACCCTTAACCTATCACCAGCAATTAATTTATGAAAACTCCTAGCACATCCATTGACTATTTTATAAAACATGATATGGTTTTATAAAATAAAGCAACCTACTAACTATATGTGGCCACATCTTAAGATTATAGGCTCAAGCCTATAACATCAACTCAATGGGTTGTCATGGTACTTAACCCATGAACCCATGCTTAGACTTAAGGTTATTAACCAATCTTGGAACAACCATTAAACCCCCATCACCATCCACTTTCCATCACACCACACAACACCCTCACTCACTCTCACCTCTCCCTCTTTTCGGCCGACTGCCCCTCCACCGCCCAGCCATCGCTGCCACTAGCAGCCTCCACCGGCGCACCGCCCAATAGCCGCAGCTGCTGCCATCGGCCATCACCCCCGCCTCCGGAGATCGCCACCAAGCCACCCCCACCTCACGGTTTTCTACCCTCTTCTTCCTTGTGTGTTTTCTAACTCAATCTCTTCCTTTTCCTTACAAGATTTCATACCAGAGTTATCACAAAGTCTTGACAACAAAACCTTAAGTTACTTGCATTTTGTTAAACCAACTAACAAACCTCTCTTCTGTATCTCATTTCTTCAAGAATTGAAGCATTCTCTTGGTGTCTTAGGACTTAAAGAAGCCAAGGAATGTGGTGAAACACACCTATGAAATCTAAGGAAAGTAATATGGTGTGCACCATGATTCTTGTGTTCTTAAAATCTTTGATTTCATGTTATTTTGTTTAACAATCTTAAACCATTCATGTTAATAAAACCATAAAAAGATGACTAACTAATTGGGTGTTAAATAATTATATGATCATATGCTTAGTTATCCTAACACATTAGGTGTTAGTTGATTATTTACATTTCATGTTAAAAATATAATGGTCCTAACACTTGAAATGTGTTAGTTGATTTAAAATTCCTAAATAAATGTTACTAGTTAAATAAATCATGGGATAAATACTTAATTAGTTGGTCCTAACACCTTAAGTGTTAGTGGATTTATTATGCTAATTGGTCCTAACACTATATGTGTTAGTGGATTTAAATCATGGATTATGTTATGATGATAAATTGGAAATGTCACATGTTAAGATTAATGCTAATTAAACAAATAAATCTCCTAACAAGATCAAAAGGATTAAAAATGGGTACACATATATTTTATGTCATGTTTGGCTATCACCTAGTAACAAAGAAAGGAACACATAGAAAATTACTTGTTTTGAGAAGAAAACCTAACACATTGAAGTGTTATAAAAGTCTTTCAAAATGAAAAGAATGTTACAAAATTCTACCTAAAAATAGTACGAATAAAATTTATGTCAAATGATTAATTTGATATAAATTCTTGGATTTATTACAAACCTTTAACCAATTAAAGAAATGTTATGAAAATGTAGAATTTTCTATAAAAAGACATTTGTAGAATAAATAGGTTTATGAAAGATTTTTTTAAAAATAATCAAAAGCCAAGCAAATGACTTTAAATATTGTTATAAGCTTTTATTGTTACCTTGATGGATCAAGGTAATCGAAATGGAAATACGTTGCGTAGTAATAAAACCGGGACTCATACGGCGATATACGCAAGAACGTAAATGTTTAAAATTTTAAACCAAATTACTTATCATATTTATTTAAGACAACCTAAAAGTTTATAATAACTAAACTTTTATAAATCCAAGTGTCTGTTGGGTTATGACAGTGGCATTTGGGTCTCGGTAATAGTAAATTTATTTTTGTTTGGAAATAATTATTTATGACAAATAATTATTTAATCAATTACCGAGTAAATTAAATCAGATAATTAAATTAACAATTAATTTAATAGGCAGCGGAAAACGTTTTAATTTACTAACGCGAAAACCAGATAATTAGCGTGAACCAAAACAACAGGATTCAACAATCACCATAACGCTCAAACACCAAAACGCGTTAATGAGATCACGGTGGACTAGGTGGCGGCGATCGGCGGCGGCGGCAGAGCCGGCTTCGGCGGGGCTCGGCGCAGAGAGAGAGGGAGGGGATTAGGGTTTGTTACTTTTTTTTTTCAATCCACCTCCTCCCTCCTTCTTTTATTATCAAATCGCGGACCGGGGCCTGTGAGCTGGGCCCGATCGCGATTCTCCTTTAGTCCACCAACCGATCAGTCTGTTAATCCGGTAACAACTGATCGGTCCGTCTTTTAATTACCAAGTAATTTTGAACCGATATATTTTGTCGTTTCAATTAAATAAATAATTAGTATTTATTTAATTCACCATTTAGTTCGTATATTTCTAATTAACAATTAATTAGATTTAATAGTCCGTTGACCCGGGTGTAACTCTTACGGGTCAATATCGGTCGGGTTCGTTAATTCGTCGGGTCAGGACACTCTATTTCTAACAGTCTCCCACTTGGACTGAACAAGACAGTTTAACGAGCGCAGTCAGAGGCACTCTAGCTATGCATGGCTACACCAACTAATCTTGACACTTTAAGTCGTCAGCCAAAGTATATCTGATTGACCATCAAGCAGACTCATGACTTGTGCATTCATTGTCATATGTTCCTTTCTGTATAAGACACTGATGAATTATGGGACATGGACTCCCATATTTTATTCATCGATTTTCGTTCTCGATATAATTCGAAGTGATCCAACAAACACACAGTAAGTTTGGGTGAGGCCTCACACTTGTCACTTGGAACCAACGAGGGCGCCTTTATGTCTAACCGTTGTCGAAGCAAGAGAACAGAATCCCTTGTTGAGGCATACAGCTCCCACTAAACTTCAGAGCCATTCCCAAAAGTAGCCGTTATGGCTG